>JAVIWC010008460.1:600000-878270 GCA_031894815.1 Creontiades dilutus | reverse complement strand
AGTTTTTGACCCTCAAGTGTCTGTTATTGGAATTCTGTTATGTTCCGAATTAAAACAGCAGTTACACTTCGTCATTTCGTCCTATCCCAAACCATCCGAGAAGGCCGGTATTTGACAGCGGGGAAATGTTGTGTTCAAGAAGTACAACCCACGGGTAGTAGTAGTCTTGCATATTTTGTATTTTTTGTGACCCGGAGGGTATGTGCGATGCAATGTAGGATGTATTGATAGCAAACAGTCAGTCGACTGAATTTTCAAACGAAACTGTACGCAGTTCCTGACCTAAATTAATATTACTCTAAATCCGCTGATTCTTCAAAATTTCAACTTTGAACGGGTAAAAATAGGTTCGCGCAATTTTTCAGCGATAAAACAATATTATATCTTGATTCTGCAGGATGTTAGCTTACAGAAACGTGCTTCGAATCATTAAAATCTTACATTTGAAAAATTGAGGTTTTTCCGCGTTTTATCCACCGTGCGACGCCGCGAATGCCAATTCCGCAATACATTCGTGTGGCGCGGGATGCCTATCAATGATAAGAAGGCGCTAAACGCTGAACTGGTCCTTGTTGCATTATAAATATGATATGGTTGGTCTGAATCTTAGGCATCATTTTCGATCAACGCCTCAAGTGTCTGTTATTGGAATTTGGTAATGTTCCGAAGTAGTTACACTTCGTCATTTCGTTCTATCCCAAACCATCCGAGAAGGCCGGTATTTGACTCCTTGAAGTACATCAACAGCTAGTAGTCTTAATAGTAACGATACGAGTTCAAATTCAGTCAGTGGTGTCAATATTTTTGGCCCGCGACACCTGTGTTCCTAGTGCGTCTCCCATCATTATAAAAGGAAAGCTGCATTTTGTCGAGCCCATTTCAAAGTTTGTTTCAACCCAAACTTCGCCAGTGTAGCTTTTCATAGTGAATGTTAGGATGTGGAGCATAAAACCCTTGATTTGAATCTGTATGAAATGCTTCCGCTCGATTTGTAATTTTGACATTATCAGTGGAGGCAGCTGCCGGGATAGATAGAGAAAATCGCACTTGTTGATTCTTGAACCCATCTGGTACCTTTGCCCATTCAGGCAGCGCGCAAACGTTCTTATTCATTTGTTTTGTTGCTAATGTTCACCTTTTTACCATTTAGTCAAGCTGGTTGTTGCATTAAAACTGTTGCTTATTTTTCAAGATTGTGAAGTACCTCCTAGACCTTCTTCAAGTGCAGGCTGATGGATTTGACTGTCTTTAAGGCGAGGCAGCCCTCACAGTGCCTACTGTGTGTGTGTTCTACTCTTGTGTCAAGAGGCGCAAACATCACAGCCACTAGCCAAAAGGTTTGCTTGCTGTTCAACATTCAAATTAGCGAGTTTGTTCTACAAAATTATGCAATACGCGATGAACACAGTAAGTGCTATAAAACGAGAGTTCGCTAAATTTTCGGTGGAGCAAAGAGTGATTATTCGCGATGTAGGCGAGCAGAAATCGTCCCACAATTTGCAAATTCAACTACTACGTACTACGAAGAGGTAGATTGGATCTCCGGATGTGAGGTAAGTAATTAACTTTCCTGCATCCCTTGTCTTCTTTGATGCAATAATAGGAATGAAGCTTGTGTTGAAGATGGAATGGGGGTTGCACCTCCACGATAGTTCTTGCTGGGCAGATATGAGTTTCAACTGTTGCAAAAAACGGGGGATCCGGGTCTGGGCCCCCAGGGGTGAAAAAGCAAGGGGTTTGGGCCCATGGGAAAAACGAAATAAAATGGGCGTTGAAGGTGTGTATTGACAGGTGTAAGCTCAAGTGTTTGTAATCATTCTTCGTTACATTCTTCTCCTCACGCCGGTAAGATAGGCCATGATGTCCTTATCCTCAGAATATGTAGTCTACATATGTAGTTAAAAATTTCTTAAAAATTACATTGCATTACATCACTACTCACCTGAACTTCCGATTCCCTAAGGTGTACAATTGTTCCTTCGAATGATTGAGGTTCCGCCGGTAACAGTACCCTTCTAGCATCATACATGCTCTCCATCAGCCTTCTGAATGTACTAAATTACTAGTGCTGGCTTACTAAAGTTCTCTTCGTATAAGCTTCATCGGGTTGGAAAATAAATATAACCGACTGATTGAATCGGCACGCATACTCGGATCGATGGTTTACAGGGCATCGCTTATCTCAACAACAACTAGAGTTCCAAAACCCTCGCGTCTCCACTCTTCATGAGCCCAAACCCCTGTATTTTCTGGGGCCTGTACACGTGCGCGGGCCCAAAACCCCTTACCCCCCCAAAAAACGGTTTTCTGAAGTTCGACAATCATTTCAAAATTTTCGTTTTTTAAGAAATTAACGTCCCTACTAGCGAAATTCATTTAAAGGTAGGATTTAGACGTTTGTTTCACGATTTGAATCTGGGAAAGTTGATAAGATTGATCTCCTTCGCATATTGGTAGTTGAAATTTGTATTTGGAAGTAGGAAAAGCACATTTTTGTTTCACGTTCCCTTCGTGGTTGTCCCTTGATGTCTCGGTGCACTCCCGTGATTTCAGGGCAGGAGCCGCCCCTACTCACCTATATACCCATTTGCGTTTTTTTCCTCGCTGTACCGTCCGATCATCTTGTTCGCGATTGTTTGAGAACGGTGATCGCGGTTAATGCTCGTTTGGTGAAAACTGGCCTCAAGGGAATACGATGTATTCGATTCCCCGCTGTCCGGTTTATCTCCGGCCTTCTATAATCCCGAGGGACGCGGCCCGAGGACGCGTCAAAACTGAAATTAACGCCAGAGGCTTCACCGGGGAGGGGGCGTAATTGATTAGGCGACCTGCAGCTCCCCCCGCGAAAACCTGACTTCACCGAGACGGGTAAACGCGCTAATGTTTGTCGCCGAACTGTTTTGGTAACGTTACAGCTCGTCTGGTGTAATTGGCTATTTGGTGGGAACTATTCGTTTCAATTAACGTCCCCTCCGCCATAATTTCCTATCGGATTCCCTGCCCTTCCCACCCAATTTATAACGCGTTCTCATCATTCTCCCTCCCTCCACCATTCTTCCACCACCGTCGTCTCATTTGTCAACCGTTTGGGAATCCATAATTGTCAATTGAGGGAAACGAACGTCGTTTTGTTTTATTGAGCTTTGGCGGGCGTTCGACGTGAAACGACCGGGGATGCGTCGGGAATGGGTTATTCCGGACACCGACAACCTGCGGTCCGATCTTTCAGAGAATTGGACAAAATTCAGCAAAATCTCAACGGAAAACGATCAAATGGATCCTGACATGTAGTCGAATTAGTTGATGTCTATCGGACTGTCTTCTCAGAAAAAACGCTGCAAGTTCTTTCACTGAAGTTTATTATTCATTTCATTGGCTTGCATTCATGATTTGAATTTCTACTAACCTTTGGAGTGTGCGTGTTTCACAGGTGATAGAGCGATTATTGAATGATCAGTCCAAGTAGGTATATTGGTTGAGAACCGATTTAAGTGCTCTATGCATATCTCCTGAAATTCAATAATCGCTCTATCACCTGTGAAACACGCACACTCCAAAGCTTAGTAGAAATTCAAATCATGAATGCAAGCCAAATGAATAACAAACCCCAGTGAATAAATTTGCAGCGTTTTTCCATGAAAACCATATTTTGTGCCATACAAGAAATACAAATTTCTCCTTTTAAAAACGACTTTTTCCAACTTTTGACCCATTTTGGAATTAACTTTAAATTTCCTACGGACTTAGTGTACTAAAATTGCAGTTTTAACTTTTAACATATGAACAGAATCAAGTTTCTGAAAACACTTGAACTTTAATTCCATATCAAAAAAACGGACTACAAGCTGTCAAATTTCAGGGAATCTTGTAAATTTAGTGAGCTTTCTAATGGTACAGTCTATTCTGCGATTCTGTATCGGTTTCATGGAGAAATTCTAGTTTGACGGTGGAAAAATATTGGGCATGATATAAAACAGCAAAACAAAGAACCTCAGGGACAAAGGGAACAAAATTTAAAACTGAATAAATTAGGAAAATGACAAAATCCGGAACATTTTTTCGAAAGTGTCAACTGGTTAACAGCCCAAACGATGCGATTTCAAATCGATCCATGGAGAAATCCTAGTTAGAAATCTTTGAAACGCGCTTTGAATATGAAGTGTAACTAGTTCGAAAATGGAATAAACACTCAGTAAAGCAATAATTTTCTACCTTTATAGTGTTTTTGGCATTTTCGTCTGCCCTATTTCTACAACCGTGCAACTGTTGCGTTTGAGATCGTCTAAAATCCAAGCCGCGAATATCGGAGGGAATTATTTGTTTTGAAACTCCCGCGGAAAAAGAAGAAAAAAAAAAGAATAAAAAACGAGAAACAAATCGAAAAAACGGCTTGGAATGAAGGGAGAAGCGGAAATGATAGGAAACGCTACCCGACTCTGCAACCCCGGAAAGTGACGTGTTCGATCCGAGTTTACAAGTTGGTAAACGCTCTCTAAACTTCTTCAATACTCCGGCGGAAAAATATCCAAGTGACTTTAAAACCCATCGAACCCTCTTTCCCTTTCTTTTTCCCTTCCCGTGTTCTTTTCGTCTTCTGTTGGAATCCTCCGCTTGTCTTTCCACGTTGTAGACGTAAATCCTTTTTCTGAAACTTGGGAGTACGGATTATGTTAATTTGGAATGTAAGCGAAAACATCCGCTTGTGGGTCCCCAATGATTTTTGTAGACGAGACGGATAGATAGTTCATTTCATCATTTTACGTTACATACTTCAATTGCATAAAAACTGATGTCCGATTTGGATATGTAACACTGTGGTACAGCAAGGAGTTGGTTCTTAATTGTAATTTTGGTTTATTATTCAATAATAAACCATTGTAATCGGTCTTGAAAAAAAAAAATATCTAACCCCCCCTGAAAATTTCATGGTTTACGTTTCAAAGGATGTAGAATCCAAATCTGCATTAAACAATTTTTCGTCCGTCCGCCGTACGCACGATTTCTCCCAAACGGCTGGAGCAAAAAACGCTGAAATTTTCAGGAAAAATCCATGTTGGTCCGACAATGCCCCAATTCTTTAGCCAGCACTCTCACTTAATTTAAAGTGCCCTTTAAGGGTTGTCAAAGTTTTGTAACATATGATTCATGATTTGAATTTCTACTAAGCTATGGAGTGTGCGTGTTCCACAGGTGATAGAGCGATTATTGAATTTCAGGAGGCACACAAATATGATCAACTGATCAATCCAAATAGGTATTTTGGTTGAGAACCGATTTAAGTGCTCTATGCATATCTCCTGAAATTCAATAATCGCTCTATCACCTGTGAAACACGCACACTCCAAAGCTTAGTAGAAATTCAAATCATGAACGCAAGCCAATTGAATAATAAACCCCAGTGAAAGAATTTGCAGCGTTTTTATTATTAGTTAGTAAGACGCTTAATACTAATATTTCCCGCCATACAGTGTTTACTTACAAGTAGTAAAGGAGTGAATCAATCATGTTTAATTAAGTGCCTAATAACCGGCAGTGGGATTGTCTTTATTCGATGGCCATTCATTATGTTCAAGGTGTGTGTAGCTCGAAGTTTTATTGCTTTTGTTCAACAATGGACATTGCTGAGACAGATAAGGCAATAAATTTCTACGTTCGTTATTGAATATACTTTGCATTCTACTTGTAGATTTAATTTGGCAATTTGTAAATGTATGCCCCTATTCCATAACGAAAAACTATATTACCCCAAGTTACCCCAAGGATTTGTTTGCAGGATTTGTTTCATCAATCAATCCTTCTAGTCTTTAAATGGTGCAAAGAATTTAGGCAATTTTTTGCGTTTTGGGTGATCCATAATTTTTTTTCAGTAAAATTTTAGCAAATCAAATTGATTTTAGACCACTATGTGCTCGCCAATCGTGTCAAAAAATTAATTAGATTTTGTTATATTACTTTTTCCGTAATCTGGGAACCCAAAAGTTAAATATGGATTTAAGTTTCTAAATCAGTCATATGCTGGAGATCCTCTGTCTGTCGCCTTGTGGTTGGGGTCTAAACCGGCTCCCTTGCAGTTCACACATCTCACTACCTCCCTGGTGCTTCAAACTATGCGTAGGTAATTTAATATTTTTCCAAACGGTCGGAGTCTGGGAAATCCTCACTACTCGACGATCCTGGTCTACCGCCGTAGCAATGACCAAGTTTTTCGGGGGTGATGAACGATCACAATAATTATTGAAAATAAAAACCAAGAGCTGGATCGTACGAATTCGATCAATAATGATGGGGAATTACGAAATTGTTCGCAAAATGTATTTATCTAGAGCGGACAAGTGAAGAAGAACTACCCGTTTGAACTGGTCAGGTTAGTAGGGTCGTTCAAACGCAAAATATGAAAACCCTAACAACCTTCAACATTGACAAAGAAGCTCCATCAACCATTCAAAAGACTCAACAGTCCGTTTGAGTTGATTGATCGGGTCCCTTTTCCACAAGATGCAAAGGAGGGGAGGATCAACCATTAAAAATAGGAATAGCGCAAACCAAAGAGAAAGAAATGATGAATGACAGTGGGGAAAGAAGGCCGAAGAAAAAAGAGCGGACAATGAAAATGACTTTCCCGAGTTGGTGTTCCAGGGTTGAAGGGTTGAGCTCACCTTTTGTTCTTGATGGCCTTTTCTGGCGGGGCTTTTTTTGGCTGTTACATTCCGCGTGACTCCTGACTCCTGACTCTTGAATGAGGAAGAGCTTCATCATCAAGCATTCCGAGGAGTGACTGATCCCCTCAGCAGTCCATTAATTACCTACTTGCGGGCAGAAAAAGAGGAATGAACCCTTTTTGAAATCAGTTTGTTTTTTGTTTTTTTGTTTCGGGAGTGAGGGATTTCTGGATCAAAGTTACTGCGATCGACGGTACTTATATTTTGGTTTATAATTTTCAATAATGAACCGTTGCAATGGAACAAGAGAAAACAATATCTAACTCCCTCAAAATTTGTTGTTTTATGTTTTAAGATGTGTAGAATCAGAAAGTCGAATATATACACAATCCGCCCGTTGAAAACCAAATCGAAAAAACGGGACAGTAGACCCCTATGGTTCTACATCCAAATGATAAATTTTACACATTTGAAGATGAAAATTTGCCTATGCAACCTACAAATATGGAGCTAATAAACAGAGATGCAAGTGACGGCTGTGGGGGGGGGGGGGGGTGGCAGGTACACGAATGACCCCCTCGGGCGGACGGAAAAGTGGTGATGTCGGGATAACAAAGGGCGGAAGGAGCCCACCCGAAGGTTAGTTGAAGGAGTGTTGAGCGGGGGGGGGGGGGGGGGAACTATCGGGTCGGTCGCTAAGAACTGGATTGTACTCCTGTTAATAATTTAAATGATAAAAATATCCGTCCATCCGCCATCCGGAGCTTTTGTCCGAAACTGAACGAAAATGGATGAGATAGATAGATAGATAATGCGCATATACAGGGTGGAAGCAGATAAGTGGAAAACGTGGAAATTTCATCAGCTTTCTACTGGTATGGTCAACTTTGCGATTCCCCGTCGATTTCATGGAGAAATTCCAGTTTGAAGGCGAAAAAACGTTAGGCACCTTCCGGTCTTAAAAGGAGGATATTCATGTTTTCTCTTGCCATGAGTCTGTAGGTAAACTACCATACGCAAGCCAATGTTTCAAGACTAGTTCATAAGTCGATAAAAGTCAGTTACGTTAAAATAATGGTAGGCATCACAAATGAGGAATGAGCGGACATTTTCTAAGGGCGAGGATCATAGAGGCAGCCGCAACATTGCGAGATAGTCTAACGCACGACATAACACTTGGAGCCATGCGGAAAAGAACGAGAGCCTGCGTAAGAAACAATGGTGGTTATTTTGAGAACACATTGTGAGCGCGACTTCTTTCAATTTTACTAGTCTGATTTATTTAAACTTCACCAATCTGAATACTAGAAATGTATTATTGTTACTAGTATTATCACTTTACTGTTGCAACCAACCTATTTTGCGGATTTAATCATTTTCCCAATTCCTACCGCGAACTGTTTTTTGTATCTCTGTGATTCCTCGATTGCTGTACGAAGTGCCTAACGTTTTTTCGTCTTCATACTGGAATTATTCCATTAGATCGACGCGGAATCGCAAAGTTGACCATACCTTTAGAAAGCTGATTAAATTATCAAGTTTTCCTGAGGTTTGACAAGTTCCAGCACGTTTTTTGGAAGTGCAGTAAAAATAAAAGTAATTCAGAAACTAGAAATTTTTTAAAATTTTCAATGTTTGAGCTGCAATTGCGGTCCTTAGGGGTTCGTGTATGATTATGAATGTGCATTGGTCGTAAAGGATAAGGAAGGAATCGCAGGTGTGGGAGTATGTTATGAGCGATCATGTCGATTCCGTATTTCGGTTTTTTGTAAAATTAATTTTTTCTTTACCAAGCCAAGATGCACACCAAGCTATATGTATATTATACCTTGAAACCCAGTCAGAGCCTCTCTATTTGTATACTCTTAAAATGCATTATAATTACATTCTGAAAGTCCTGAAGATGCCGAGTAATTGTCTCCCTAACTATTTGGCCAATAAATGCTTGGAACTCAAGGTGTATTGAGCAAAAGAGTGGGAGGGGATACATAAAAAGTACGGCACGTATCAGGTAATTCCATTCGAGAATTTGAGTAGTTGGAAAGAGCGTAAGAGAAAAATATAAAAATAATTGGTAGGCAGATGTGCCAGGATTATGAAAGGCAAGCGCTGAACTCTCAAAAACATCACCAATATCTGGCTGTTTCAAATAGAAATAGGTATATTATTGTTTTTAGATGCTTGGCAACACGATAAATTATTCGATTGAGACAGACGTGATACCTCTTAGTACGTTCAAGGATTTTAAGTTTTCAAAATGGCTTCTAAAAGCGAGAGGCGACCTGTTACCCCTGAAATATAGGCCATATGACTCTGAAAACCAAGAGTGCGACATATGTAGTAGTAGGGAAGTAGAAAACAGCTATCACTTCATCGGGAGGTGCTCGGCTTTATGTGAGGTCAGGAGAAGGCATTTGGGTAAGGTGGAATTAGACTGGCAGGAATATCTAGAATTGCTAAAGAAGGGTGACCCAAGGCTGCAGTTATTGTAGAATTGCTTGGGCCCTGAGGTATAGAACCATAATTGAGTATGGATTTAATAGAGCCTAACTTAAATATTGTAGACACCAAAACGTAGGATGCATTGTCATTTAGTAATAGTAATAATAATATGACATAAACTTTTATCAGATTATACTTGCCATCGGTTTTCATTTATATTTGTTGGTGTCCCAGTACCATGGTAGTAATATGTGTGAGGAAGAATTATTTATTTATAGTGTATAAGGTGAACCCATCGGACGGCCCTGTGGGCCACGATTATCGCATGTTTCTTTTTTTCTATCTTCTGTAAAATTGTATACTTATAATCAATAAAGCATGTTTTATCTATCTATCTATCTATCTGGTCGTAAAGGAAATTTTACGCTGAATCCGAACATGTGGTTGAAAGTAGAAAAAAGTTGTTTTACAGTGGAGAAACGTGGGTTTTTATACCTAAAAACGTGGTTTTCTGAAAAAAAAAACCTTTGAAAAATTATATCTAGAGAACGGGTTGAGATAGAAAAGTTCGGTTTGTGAATCATGAAATAGTTGCGGCTATGACTTATTGTCAACAAAATCAAAGAATTAACCGCTCATCCTCAAAAGTATTCAGTGTTCCGTAAAGATAACCACCAGCTTCCGGCTGAAAACGCGCCTTATTCGTTCGCTGTTTGATTTTTAATTAAGCAAAAAGTTTGCTCAGAAGTAGGATTGAAGAAGCGGGAGAGGCGCAGGACGAAAAGAAAAATGTCGGAAGGAAACGGGGCCTCGAAACAAAAGAAACATAAACTGAGGCTATGAGACAAATTGGCCAATTACCAGGAAGCAAATATTTGTTTTGGGAGAAGTTCACTTTTTTGCTATTCTGAATATAGCGCTGCTGAAAGACTGCGGCAAACCGGGGTTTTTCTTCTGTTAACTAGTTATTTGTCATATTTATTTCTTTTTCAAGCTGCCCGTTTTCCTAAGCCTGTGTAGATTGGTAGTTGGATAAAAAGGCAAAACACTGAGTTGCAAAGTGGATGATGAAGTGATATTGAGAGAGGGGATTCATGGGTAGCTTTCCACGGATTTCAAAACAAAATTAAGCGGTCGGAGGGGAGAAATGGCGGCAGTGCTGCTTCTGGGTTTACCTATTTAGATAGCAGAATGGCAAATTTGCCATGTCTGTCTGTGTGTAAAAACGGGCATAACCCTGTTTTGACCAATTCGATGAAATTTTCAGTGCTGTATTGTTACTAAACTCCGGGAGTTCTTGACCAATTTCTCACTTCTCCACATGGTTTTAACCTTTCTAAACAATTTTGGTTGTCTCGGTTTTTATAATCTTGTTTCGAGATTTTCAGGTTGTTCCCCGAGTTTCATGATTTAGAGGAGATCAATCTTCCTAGCACAAGTCAAATGTATTTTCACTTTCGAAAATTTTCAATGATCTAACATCATTTTCGAGTTTGGCAGACGTTTTTTCACTTTTTGGCGTTTTTAACCATTCTCAACAACTCTTGTTTCTTATCGGTCTGTCTGTCCTGCCGTCTTTATTCCTACAGATTTCATCTGGGTTTGATGGCATTTAGATCTGAACTGCTGAGGTTATTGATACCATCATAATCAATATCATGCAATTCAAATCATCAAATTCTCAATGATCTATCTTCAAGAAAAAATGTGAGAAAATGGTTCGAATTGATGCATGATTCCTGCAATGCCTACATCGAGGGATGATGGTTTGGGAGCACCCGAATTGTGTGATCTCCTCCCAGAACTCAGGAAAAACGCAGCAAATTCTTTCACTGGGGTTTATTATTCATTTGGCTTGCGTTCATGATTTGAATTTCTACAAGCTTTGGAGTGTGCGTGTTTCACAGGTGATAGAGCGATTATTGAATTTCAGGAGGCACACAATTATTATCAACTGATCAATCCAAATAGGTATTTAGGTTGAGAACCGATTTAAGTGCTCTACGCATATATCCGGAAATTCAATAATCGCTCTATCACCTGTGAAACGTGCACACTCCAAAGCTTAGTATAAATTCAAATCATGAATCATAAATCCCAGTGAAAGAATTTGCAGCGTTTTTATAAAGTACCTATAACACTATATTTAAACCATATCAATTATTAAAATTTAGATTCCACTTCCATACAATGATGTATCTTCATTAGATTTCTAATTTTTTCAAAATCTTTATTGACTATTTGCTTGCCTCTGTGTTTTGTCGTCATTTGAGCAAATGTATTTTCTACTCTCGACAACTTCAGACTGTATGATTTTTATTGCCGCTGTCTCAAATCAGCAAAATATATGGTTTTGTGTTTACGAATTAGTTTGAGCATATTCAATGTGTACAATTGGTGGACAGTTATCGAATTCAAATCATTAAATAATGTATCGGTAGGATGACGGCTGGGCCTATTGAAGAATGTTATTAATGTCATTTTTTGAATCTTACAAATGTTATCAATCAGGTTTTTGACAGTGCTTCCCCATATTAGAATGGCATACTGTAAAACTGACTCAAACTGCGCCAGATAAATATTGATATTTTGTTCCTCTTATAGAAATTTGATTCTATTTAGGGTATAGGCACATTTTTTTTAGCTGTTAACATGATGATTTTTACTTGCTTTTATATGAGTAAGTTTGATCGCTAATTGGAGCGAATGGGAAAATGCTTTGAAGTTGCTAATCTCCAAAACGGTCTAAATGACTAACTTAAGGAATATAACAATCAACGGGATCCACGAGCGCTTGATGACTGGTTTCCGTGATTCGCACCATACGCGTCGTGCGTCATAGACTGCATTTACCGGAGTGCAATCTCTCTTATTTACGATTGGATTATCTCATCTGGGTTAATGATGTTATGTTTGCTAATGAATGGGGTAGATCGCATCTTTGAAGATTAGCTTCGGTAGAACTAAGTTCAACAAGATGACCGAGACGATTGTTGACTCGCGCTAATAGGATTAGGACGTCAGAAGAGGGAGAGACACAACTGTGTCACAGGTGAGTAAACCGACCACGCAGTTCAACTAGGCACTCACCTGCGATTCGAGAGAATTAAGCAAATCGGCGACACGTCGATAAACCGTCTCCCAATACCACAATGATTAAGCCCAAATCTGGCCACGCAAGGGAAGTCCGAGATTTGTAGAAAAAACTGCGAAAAGTTGAATAAAGATTAATTTCTGAAGGAATACTTGGATTAATATTAGGTCTTATACGTTTTCCAGAAATCTTAATTTATATAATTGTCGGGGTACACCGAAAGGGGTTGAGATAACGATCAACACCCTTAGCTTAGTGCTCAGGGCTCAAATAGGGTTCCCGTCCTCGTCCCTTGTCAGACCAGAAGAGAGAGTGGCCCTTCCCCGTTCAGTGAACCTAAACCCTGGTTTTTCCTGGCTGTTGGTTGATTTTGTTATGTGATACGTATTGTTATTTAGTATTATTTAATACTTTTGTAATGATGAAAATTGTTACACTCATAAAACGAATGATTCACTTTTTCGCTGCAACACGAATGAGGAATCGAGAATTTTGATTTCAAACGCGACTTGGCGGACGTTGGAGTAAGGTGTTCGGCTCTTGAAATGCTCGGATTTTTTGCCGCCTCGTATGATGCATTTGCGAGTGCAAAATGTATAAAGCTAAAAATTATTAATAAAGTTTAGATGGTTATGCGGTAAAAAAACTAAAGCTGAAAAAGAACCTACATTCATGCAGTTAAATATGACTATAGAAAAGCCAGTCTAGTGTAAGTTTCAAAACAAATTCAAAATGCCTACCTTGAACCTAAAGTTAACCCCAAAACCTCCCCATTACTTGTTTTCACTTTTTCTATAAATGTAAAGTTCTTAGACATAATCTAATCAGGGGCCTCTGAACTATTGGTAAGGTGAACCCAAGGAAGATATAAACGGTTGTGCAGTTAACTGATGGAGGCTGTATTTCAAATGAGTGCGTATCAACATCAATGAATTCGTCGATATAGTGAATCAATCAAATAAATAAAGTGTTGTTGAATAAAACCTTAGGTGGTGCTTCTACCAAAGTTGAGGTTTCGTGGGTAGCCAACAATATCACAAAATATGCTGCTTTGCCACTACTTAGTTAGGAAAATGAAGTCACTTTGATAACTATGATATGAAGTCAGTCAAGTTAACAAAGGTGCAAGAGTAAGCTAAAAACAAAGGAGAGAACTGACTCCAGACTCTGTTAACCAAAAACGGGAAAATTTTGTTTGGAGGGGAAGTGAAGAAAATTTAGAGTGGGGAATCGAGAGGGGGACAGTAGAAACCAATCAGGGACGGGGTTACAACTACCCAGGGAAACCCTGGAAACTGAGACTATTTAAGGAGCTATTGGCTGGAAATTGTAGCGAGGAGGTTATAGCAATGAGTGAGGTTATAGCCTTTCACCGCCTTAACGGGCCACAAATCAATTGTAACTGGTTGTACGAAAATGTTTTCAGCGAACTACCAACAACTACACTAATTGTCAACAAGTGTGATCAAGTTACACTTACCACAGTCAGAATGTTATTGGAGTAGGGAGCGGGAGTTAAAAAACCCAGGGATGGTTTTCCCGGTAGAACTGACTGGGAATGTCTAGACAAAATCCAACCACCAGCGTTGGGACCATCTTGCATAAGGGATGTCAACAGATCAGAAGCAACTTCATGAAAACCCTTTCCCGCCAGTTGGGGGCTAATTTTCCAAACATTGTAGAAAGTAAAGAAAAACCCTGTGACACTGAAATAATGGGTTGGTTAGGCGACTTGCTGTGATACAATTCTTCATCTGAGGAGGATAAGTATCCGTTTTAGATGGCAGGTATATTCTTTCATAGTGTAAGTGGCTATAAAGGCCCCAATAACTATTTCGGTGAGTAGTGATGATGGATGTTGTATACCACTAGTCAGTGACAGCAGTAGGAGTGAGAAATCAGCACTTCGGCATTTCTCCTGGGTCATCCACTGGGCACAACTTTACTGACAAACATACTATTCCATGGAACATGATACATCCACTTTGGACATCTAGAAGTAGGAGACTCATTTTAAAACACTTTTATGGCAAAACTGGTGTGGACATTAAAAGTTGAGTTCGACGGCAATACTGACTTAAATGAGACCGAAATTTTGAAATATAGCCATCAGCTTTTGTTTCGTACAGAGATGCTGGTAAGGTTGATTTTCACGGATTTATATTTCAAGAAGAAGTTTTCCAACTGTCTTTGGACATCTAGAAGTCAATTATAAGGTAACGATCTCAGTGACCTGCTGCATTCCCTTGTGGCTAATTTTATGGCATCTGGTGTGGACATTAAAAGATATCGAAGCTCCTGGCGCCGGACTTGGATAACGTACCACGGACTTCGTCTATCGTACATAGATCAGCCATTTACTGGAGGGTTATCTAATACAGAAATAACAAACCTCTGTGTAATAATTTCCCGCATTTTTCAATTGATGAACTTCCAGTAGCTTATTAATAAACCGAAAATGTTGTATCCGCGTCTTTATATTGGAAGGAGAAACCAACTGAGAAAACTCCAGATCATTTAACGCCTTTCCAAGTTCCTTTTACGCCATTTTTTCAGGAGGGTGTATCCTCGTACCTTTGAGCTCTCAACTGAAGCGTTCTAACGAGCCCTTTTGGTCTTTCCGTTACTTTATTGTTGCCACGAGTTTTTTCTCTTTTTTTTCTATTTTTTATCTCTCTCTCTCCCCTCCTCTAGATAAAGAGAGGAAAGTCCGAATCCGCTCCCCTTCCGCCATTCAACTCATCCGTTGGGAGAGAAAGAGCGAAAAAAAAGCCAACTACGGGACAAAATCGTTTTTTCTCACTTCCCAATGGAGTCAACGCCTAGAAGGACAATTAGAATTGGATCGTTAGATATGCCTCTGGAAACGAAGACAAATTTTGCTCCATCAAAAGCCCTAAAGGCGAAAGAAAGATGGATCAGGTTTATGTTAAGGAATGAGAGAAGTTTAGTTAGCGGTGAACAGCTTATGTTGGTAGGTATAACATTTCAAAGGACCGTATAATTTTAAGCATAGAACTCATCAGTTCATTGTCTCCAAACATTTTGACACAATTACTCTTAAGAATCTCGCAACAATAGAAGTAATGTAAGTATTTTTCACTTTTCAGCATTGCTAGTAAACATACAACAACATTCCCTGTACAATAGAAGACTCAACAAGCAACATAATAAGTACTTAATACAATTTAGAAGACAAGACAAGCTACACAATGGTTAAACCTCGTTTTAAACCATCCGTTTTTTCCTTTTCCGATAAATGGCCACCGCTTTATCCGAATACCCTTTTTGGATAATGGCTATTTGGTGTATTAAGAACTGAGGCCTTTGCAATATATCTAGATACCCAGACCGACCAGGAAGGGCAACAAAACATTGTTTCATTTTTCGAATTGTTATCAAAGACGGGATGACTGAAAAAGCACAAAACTAAAGTAGACGGATATGACCAATGGGCTTGCGTGCAGAGGTTTTGCGTTATAAGTTTGGATATCAGGTTCATTTCGAAACTCCATTCACATTTAGGTATCGACTTTTCTAAAAAAAAAATATTGAAACTTACATACATGTCATTTGACACATGTGTCATTTTTGAAAAGGTTTGTTCGCAAACATACGTTGAACCAAAAATTGTTATCATTTGTTTGGAAAAACTCTTGATTCCCTAGAATTCATCTCGTTCTGGCGAACGCCTAATTTTGGTTTATTATTCAATAATAAACCATTGTAATCGCTCTGGAAAAAAAATTCTAACCCCCCTGAAAATTTCATGGTTTACGTTTCAAAGGGTGTAGAATCCGAATCTGCAATAAAAATTTTCCGTCCGTCCGCCGTACGCACGATATCTCCGAAACGGCTGGAGCAAAAGATCTGAAATTTTCAGGAAAAATCCATCTTGGTCCGACGACGCCCCAATTCTTGAGCCAGCTCTCTCACTCAATTTAAAATGCCCTTTAAGGGCTGTAAAAGTTTTGTAAAATCCCTAAAAACCTCAAAACAAGTCGAATCGGCCTAAATATTTACCTATTTGAAGAACATACCATGAGGAATCGAATGAGCCCTTCCCCACGTCCGTAGGTCAAACCATTCTCGATGTATGGCCCTATTTATGGTGACAACATTTGCGTTTTTTGGTTTATTATTGTTTGTTTGTAACCTAGTGATGCCGATAGCGTCGAGTTGTAGTGAATGTGGTTACTGGAGTGATACCCGATGTGGATACTTGTAGTTTATAGCCGATACACGGGTTGAAGCACTACGATATGACATATGTATATTATACATTGTATGAAACGCTGATAATATGTAGGTAAATATTATTACTGGGGATTATTATTCAATATTATTACTGGGGTAAATAAGTATTCTTTCACTCGGGTTGCGTTCATTATTTGAATTTCTACTAAGCTTTGGAGTGTGCGCGTTTCACAGGATAGAGCGATTATTGAATTTCAGGAGGCACACAAATATGATCAACTGATCAATCCAAATAGGTATTTTGGTTGAGAACAGATTTACGTGCTCCATGCATATCTCCTGAAATTCAATAATCGCTCTATCCTGTGAAACGCGCACACTCCAAAGCTTAGTAGAAATTCAAATTATGAACGCAAGCCAATTGAATAATAAACCCCAGTGAAAGAATTTGCAGCGTTTTTTCCATCCATACACTTTTTCCCGCTAGCGGCGGGCCGTAGTTTGGAGACGCCTGGTCTAGATAATAGCTAAAAACTTCATGTTGGGGGCTTTCAACATGGAACTTACCGCAAACAGGTGTTAATCCACCAGTCGTTGAACTGACAAGAAGACAAAGCTGGTAGTCCTTGGGCCCATGTAGATCCGGTGAGTGGACATGCTCTGAAAACCATTTTCGTTACTAAGTTAGTTCCGAGGAAGATCGTTCAAGATAACGTATCGCCTCTAATTTGATATAGAAGGCGACGTCGAGCCACTTCATCATGTTCGACGGGACTGAAGGAGACGAGGGGGGGTGAGCCATCAGGGTGAAGTATGACCCGGAATCCGTTGCAAAACTGAAATACGACCGTCCCCGCGTCTTTTCTCTTATACGAGCGTCCTCGCATATAAGCTTAGCCGAGGAGAAGAGGTGCAGGGGGATCGGAAGGAAGCAAGTTGGAAGTGAACTGGGCACTTTAGCGTATTAACTGCCTAAACCGAGGTAGAAGGATGATTTATGGGGTCCGCAACGTCACTTAAATTAAGAGAACCTCAAGGTTGTGCGGTGTTGCGCAAAGAATCGTTCGATATGCGATAAAACCTGTGCACTGTTACATCAAAAGCAAATTCGTACACAGGGTCGATTTTAAAACTATTCCCCAACAAAAGTGCTTCATAGAACTTTCGGAGGCCTCGTTTCTAAGTTATTCCAATTTTAAGATCTTTTTCGAGTTTTCAAAATTGCCAAGGTGATAGCACAGCAGCTTCCTCGTTACAATAAAAGTTCATCAAAATTCATTGAATCAAATTAATCATAATGCATTGACACATGTGGAAATTACGGTTGTTTCAAGAATTTCACGTTAGCGCATGAGCAGAGCGTACCGCTGATTATTTTGAGACGAAATTCCTATGGGACCTCAAGAGGCCATATCCGCATAGTACCTCGAAATATGAGCTAAATTCATTCAAAATTGTGGAAGTTATGGCTGTAACAAGGAAATGCGGACGGACAGACTGACAGACCGACAGACACGGAACCAAATTAGTTCAGTAGGCTATGGAACGCGAAATGCGAGTGGAAATTTTGAATTCGGACAACAAAAATTTTTTGGCTCCCGAAAGTGAACACAAACATCCTGATAGAGTGAAATTTACATCAGCTTTAATTAGTGAGCTTTAATCTGTGAATTTAAGACTTGATATCGACAAATCTGTAGAGTATTATTTTGATACGAATTTATTGATAGTTTTTCTTCACGCCCTTCACCTCTCTTCCATGATTGTTTCACAAATAAAAGAGTAATTACATATATATACTTTAGAACTGAACTGCATATAGTTCAGTAGAACCGTTGAGGAGAAGTTTCTTTTTTACATATAGGTACTTTAAAAAATATATTTACATACATAAACAATCCATGTATCTCACTAGTTTCCCTTCGCATCATGGTTTAGTTTGATTAAAAAATCAACCAGTTATTCCCATGAACATATAAGAATGAACATTTGTAACGTAATGAAAATGACACCAATTTCATTAGTACTAGCTGAAAATATCTTACATATCACAAAATGCAACCCATTTACCGTTCGTGTATTAACAGGATGAGAATAGAAGCGAAATAATTACACAACTCATTACAAAATTGCTTAGGTCAAAAGTTGAGGTCAACTCCTGTCAACCTCCACCAAATCATGAGCACCAATTCTTGAACTGCGGGTATAGCTCATACTGCTTAGTTTGTTAACCATCGTGGAAGTTATTACCCGAAAAATCAGTTTCAAGTCTTGTCAACATGATCTCACACGTCATCCCACAAAAAGCTTCGTGTTAAGTGATAGGAGAAAATATAAACTACGGTACAAAATTGATAACTAGAGACAGTCTTGGAGTTGAAAAACAAGATGACAGTTCTGGATGATATCCAGAAAAGATTTGTGACAAATAAATCACTTTCACGGAGAAAACGCAGTTTTGTCGCTGTTTATAAGTATGTTCCAGCAGTTTTCAGGCAAATCTCATTTTATAATTGCAGTTGGAATAGCAACATGTGTAGGGCTTATTTGTGTTTGGTTGCGATTATTTTAACATGCGGTTCGATTTCGGCGGTATTTTTTGATCGAATGCAACGTTCGTTGGGTAAACCTGGGTTTGTCAGCAACTCTTTCATCCCTCCAGACGAATGGTTTCACCAGCGGTTAGACCATTTCGATCCAACCAATGACCGGACATGGCGGCAGCGATACCAAACGAACGCAAGATGGTTCAATGACACGAGTCCAGTTTTCCTCAGGATCGGTGACGCGAGTACGATCTATCACGATGGGGTGATGCTAGGGGCGTGGATGGGCTACGCTGAGAAATACAACGCTCTGTGTTTTCAACTGGAGCACAGGTTTTATGGCAAAAGCAGGCCCACTGAAGATTCCTCGGTAAGCAATTTACGCTATCTTAGCAGTGAACAAGCTCTAGCCGATATCGCTTATTTCATTGACGGAATGAACGAAAAATATAAACTAACGTCAAACAATAAATGGATTGTTTTTGGAGGAAGTTATGCAGGATCGTTGGCCGCTTGGGCTCGACTCAAATACCCCCACCTCATTCACGGAGCTGTGTCATCGTCAGGACCTCTTCTCGCTGAAGCTGACTTCAAACAGTACAATGATGTAGTTCGTGCATCACTGAGTGCCTCCAGCAAAGAGTGCGCTAGCAATGTTCACCTAGCTGCTTTAACAGTGGAGCAACTGCTCAATGAGGGTGATGTTCAGAAGTTATCAGGATTATTTCCCGTTTGTGAGCCACTGGTTATTCGTGACGGAAAAGACGTTTCTTATTTCGTTTCTAGCCTGGCAGGAAATATCCAAAGTGTCGTTCAGTATAATGGTACGGATTCATTTTACACTGTGGATGACATTTGTCAGACCATGAACAATGAGAGTATTGGAAATCCAATAGACCGGTACGCTGCAGTTACCAAGTACCTATTACCCAAGTTTTGGCCACCACAAAACGTTACTTTTTGTATGGCGTCGTACAGTATGCTCATTGAGGCTCTCAAATCCAAAACTCCTCTTTTTAAAGACCAACAGTCTCGGATTTATCAAACTTGCGTCGAGTTTGGATCCTATATGACGTCCACCTCTAAAAGCGACCTGTTCGGATCGCTCATACCACTCTCATTTTACACCGACCTCTGTAAAGATATTTTTGGAGAGGATTTCGACACCAATCGCCTGAACGAAGGAATAAAAAGGACCAACTTGATGTACGGGCAACTGAACATTCAAGTTTCCAGGGTTGTGTTCGTTCAAGGCTCCCTCGACCCCTGGCACGTGCTGGGAATTACCAACTCAACCAACCCTGATGCGCCAGCTATAGTCATCGATGGCGCTGCTCACTGTGCCGATATGCTCCCTCTTAATCCCATGGACCCACCACAGCTCATAAATGCAAGAAAGAGAATCTCGGAATTACTTGGGGAGTGGCTCTCAATCGAATAAAGTTAAATTTGGATCAAATTTCGTGCAGATTTAATATTTGTACCTTTAAATGTATCATTGCCGCAAAACATTGATTCAAAGAAACAATAATTGTAATAAATTATAATAAACTTATCATTTTTCATTGGATTGTCTTCACCCCTCCTGGTCTGAACTTAAATCGGTAGGCGCACAGTTTGTTAAGTTCAGCAAAAATTCGATTTTCTGAATGTATCGATTTTGAATAGCTGATTAAGGCACTGCTCACACGGGGATACCGAAATCTTGCGATACTAGAGATTTGGATACTCAGAGACTTGGATACCCTAATACTGGGAGACTTCAGTTGGCTCTCATCTTCACACAGCTGCCACTCAGGTTAGTTTTCAGTTTCCATGAAGCTGTAGGAGAGGCCTGTTGTTGTTGTAGCGTTGTTCATTTTTTATAATATGACCAGTAATTCTAGTAGTGATGAGGGCATCATCATCCAATATTATTATTACAACCAATACAGCAAAAGGAAAATGAGAAAGACGTGATTACACCCCTACATAGAGAAGAACGTAAATTGAGATTAACCATCTTGGCTTCACTTCATTTTCCGAACATCTTTCCCAGAATATTATTTGAGAGTTTATAATTGTTTAAATCTGGAAATTTCGCTAATAGTGGTCCATCTGACCGGCAACATCTAAAAACACGTCTTTCCGTAACATCTTGTTCGCCACCCTGCTGATTTAAGTTCAGACCAGAAGAGGTGAAGACGTGCAGAAGCTATTAACGGGCGCGCTCGCTGACAAGCATCCTCACTCAGACAATTGAGAAGGTGCCAACCTGGATTCTCCAGCAGTCATCAAAGGACAGTTCATGTGGGTTTGTCAGCACCTGAAGAGGCGGCATACCGGTGGTTATTCATCCGGAGGCGGAAGGGTGTGATACATTTTCCAACGTAGAAGGCAATCGACGGCAGCATAGGAGAAGGTAAATGTTATCTATGAGTTGCAACAAGAATCCCTCCCTCTACATGTGTAGGTGAACCAAGTGTTTGGGGAGGTTAACTGTTTGTTGGAGTTCACCGTGACCCATGTTTATGTTTCAGTAGTAAAAAAAAAGTAAAGTAAACAAGGAATTTCACCTTGGATTTTCGTCCAACTATCCGGAGGTGTCGCGGACGTCCTTCAGAGAGGATCGGTACTAGGTCTGACGATTTCGCCCGTGGCCTCACACCCCTCGGTTGGGAGCGTTTTGGATACACGTGATATCGAGATCAGAGGTGAGCTGTCTAACGACAGGGCAGGTATACAACACTCGATAGGATTTTGTCCCTAATCATTGGTGCCAGCCGGATTCGAACCGCGGCAATCAGTACTCCCACTGAAAGAAAACCTAGAGGACTGACGCCCCAGCTCGCTCGGACAACCTCTCCCCAATATACCCGTATAAAGTAGTTCTTGAAACAGATAATATCCATACTAGACTCCTATTTCTGAAGTAAGGGATCCTGTGTGTTTCAACCCAAACCAAGGGTTCTGTTCATTGAAATATTTACAGTTTTCATGTTTCATTGCCGCTGTTTCTCGTACTTCGGTTGGAATAAGTCAGATTAATGTAAGTATTACCACTTTCTGTTTATCACCCGCATTTTGCAGGCAGTTGTCTCCTCGATATCCTATAAATCATCGTTTAAATTTTAAATCGACGGTATTTGGAAACGCCTCAAATTTATAAGTACTGATAACAGTGTGTTGATTATTTATTTATTTATTAGATAATTACGGGCAAGCCCAAATACAAAAAATACAGAACAAAAAATATCAGCAAGTATAAAAAAAAATAAATATAGAAATAAAATACAACTTCACATGGTATAAAACTTGAAAGGACTACAATTGATATAACGGAGAGGATTGAACTATTGTTGTCAGCAAGGCAGGGGAATCATTAGAAAAGTTCTACGTTGTCTTGGTCTGTATACACAAATTGGCGAGACGAGGAAGACGATGTAGAGGCCGATTGAGTTGATAGTTTGTTGGAGAAAAATTTTAATGTACCATTTAATGGTACATCAAAGAGGTGGGACGATCGTGCTGATTACCTTGGAATCCGAAGGTTCACATTTGACAAGAGAGCCGGGCAGCCAAGCTGGTTATTCAAAAGTTTTTGAAACAGTTTCAGGTCGGCCAGGCTTCTGCGGGTCTCGAGTGGTAAAAGTTGGCACATCTCGAGCAGGGGTGCGTACTCAACGTCCTTAACGAGGATGCCAGCCTTGAACGCGACGTATCTCAGAAATTTTCTCTGCACTCTCTCAGAGAATATTTTTGAAGCGAGTAGCTGGGTGACCACACCGGAGAGACATATTCAAGTAGAGGTAAAATCAGAGATTTGTACAAGAGCATAATCGCCTGTATGCTGGTAAAATTGCGAGTACTCCTCTTCAGAAAACCCAAGGACCTCAGTGCACGTCTAGCTATGCCATCAATGTGGCTGGTAAAAGTAAGTTGAGCGTCGCAGAGTACTCCAAGATCATCCATAGCATGTGTCCTTTGAAGCTCAGATCCACCTGTATAAGTATAACTGAATAAGGTAGGATGATAAATGTGAAAGGTAGTGACTGAACATTTAGATGGGTTCAAGAAGAGAGAGCTTGTGGTACACCAATCCTCCAGAGTACAAATGGCCCCCTGAAGGGCAACACAATCATCAAGAAACCGCACATGGCAGAATATCTTCAGGTCATCAGCAAAAAGCAGACATTGAATACTTGGTTGGAAACCCCTGACCACACTATTTATCACTAGTAGGAAGCTCACTGGGCCAATGTGGCTTCCCTGGGGGATGACAGAGGTTGCTGTGAAATGAAGACAGTTCATCCCTCGATCGGACCACCAGCCTACGCTCACTAAGATAACTCGAAATCCAGGAAAGAAACTGTCCAAACACACCCAACGACTCAAGTAGGCTTATGAGATGGCGATGGGACAATTTGTAAAGGCCTTTCCATTGGTGAACACATTGGTGAAGGTAAAAGCTAAGCCCTGGGGTTTCCTGGCAGTTGGTTGATTTTGCTATTCAATACGTAAAATTATTTAATTCATGGTAATGATGGAAATCACAACAATTACATTGGTGAGCGCCTTTAAATTTAAATCAACGTCAAATCTCTGGTTAAAATAATGATCTGCTTTAACCATGGTTAGAAATTGTAGGTGAACCCAGCCTAACCGGCCATTAATCTACGTCAACCTAACTCGACCAATATCCGTTCTGTTTGTTATTTAAGGAGGGAAGGAGAACTTAACACTTGTTTCTACATCACATTTGCGACCTCTTACTAAGGTTAAATAGATAGATAACCTTGAATCCTTAAAGCAAATGAACAGAAAAGTTATCGAACCGATCATGATAGAAATAACGTGAGGAATTGCACAGATAAAATCCAATGAAAAAGTGTATTATAATTTATTACAATTATTGTTTCTTTGAATCAATGTTTTGCGGCAATGATACATTTAAAGGTACAAATATTAAATATGAACGAAATTTTATCCAAATTTAACTTTATTTGATTGAGAGCCACTCCCCAAGTATTTCCGAGATTCTCTTTCTTGCATTTATGAGCTGTGGTGGGTCCATGGGACTAAGAGGGAGCTTATCGGCACAGTGAGCAGCGCCATCGATGACTATTGCTGGCGCATCAGGGTTGGTTGAGTTGGTAATTCCCAGCACGTGCCAGGGGTCGAGGGAGCCTTGAACGAACACAACCCTGGAAACTTGAATGTTCAGTTGCCCGTACATCAAGTTGGTCCTTTTTATTCCTTCGTTCAGGCGGTTGGTGTCGAAATCCTCTCCAAAAATATCTTTACACTGGTCGGTGTAAAATGAGAGTGGTATGAGCGATCCGAACAGGTCGCTTTTAGAGGTGGACGTCATATAGGATCCAAACTCGACGCAAGTTTGATAAATCCAAGACCGTTGGTCTTTAAAAAGAGGAGAATGTTGGGCAGACTTAATGAACGAACTGTACGACGGAATACAAGGGCCAGTAGAACCTGCTGAGGATAGGTACTTGTTAACAGCAGCATACCGGTCTATTGGAGTTCCAATACTCTCATTGTTCATGGTCTGACACATGTCATCCACAGTGTAAAATGAATACGTACTATTATACTGAACGACACTTTGGATATTTCCTGCCAGGCTAGAAATGAAATAAGAAACGTCTTTTCCGTCACGAATAACCAGTGGCTCACAAACGGGAAATAATCCTGATAACTTCTGAACATCACCCTCGTTCAGCAGTTGTTCCACTGTTAAAGCAGCTTGGTGAACATTGCTAGCGCACTCTTTGCTGGAGGCACTCAGCGATGCACGAACTACATCATTGTACTGTTTGAAGTTAGCTTCAGCGAGAAGAGGTCCTGACGATGACACAGCTCCGTGAATGAGATGGGGGTATTTGAGTCGAGCCCAAGCGGCCAACGATCCTGCATAACTTCCACCAAAAACAATCCATTTATTGTTTGACGTTAGTTTATATTTTTCGTTCATTCCGTCAATGAAATAGGCGATATCGGCTAGAGCTTGTTCACTGCTAAGATAGCGTAAATTGCTTACCGAGGAATCTTTAGTGGGCCTGCTTTTGCCATAAAACCGGTGCTCCAGTTGGAAACACAGAGCGTTGTATTTCTCAGCGTAGCCCATCCACGCCCCTAGCATCAGCCAAACGGGATAGATCGTACTCGCGTCACCGATTATGAGGAAAACTGGACTCGTGTCATTGAACCATCTTGCGTTCGTTTGGTATCGCTGCCGCCATGTCCGGTCATTGGTTGGATCGAAATGGTCTAACCGCTGGTGAAACCATTCGTCTGGAGGGATGAAAGAGTTGCTGACAAACCCAGGTTTACCCAACGAACGTTGAATTCGATCAAAAAATACCGCCGAAATCGAACCGCATGTTAAAATAATCGCAACCAAACACAAATAAGCTCTACACATGTTGCTATTCCAACTGCACTAGACAAATGAGCTTTGCCTGAAAACTGCTGGAACATACTTATAAACAGCGACAAAACTGCGTTTTCTCCGTGAAAGAGATTTATTTGTCACAAATCTTTTCCGGATGATCTGTCATCTTGTTTTTCAACTCCAACACTGTCTATAGTTATCATTTTGAACCGCTGTTTATATTTTCTCGTATCACTTAACATGAAGCTTTTAGTAGGATGACGTGAGAGATCATGTTGCAAAACCTTGAAAGTAATTTTTCGGGTAATAACTTCCACGATGGTTAACAAACTACGCAGTTAGAGCTGCATGAGCAGTTCAAGAAATTTATGATTTTCAATAAAATGTCCATATTCAGGAGACAAACACATTTAATGAACTCCTGTAATCTGCAAGGAGTTTGCACAATAAATCAAATTTTATTTCCTCAAGATAGTGGCTTGTTGAGCGGATTATTGTAAGGTAAAATGAAAATCTTTCAACAAATATTTTTCAGTTACAGCAATATGTTCAGAATAGTTCTTTCTCGCAATCAATCGTTTAAAAAAAAAAACTAGTTTTGAAAAGCAGTTGGAATCGGTTGGAAATCGTAAAAATACTAACATTGGATGTTATTGAAGAATGTCAAAAGAAGTTAATTCGCTGTAAATGAAAATATTGACTGAAATTTCTCTGTAAAAGATGCATAACGAAATCAAAATCGTGTGTACCTGTGACTAGAAATTTTATTTTTCTGCAGTTTGATATACCTATAGGGTGATCATGATTTGGTGGAGGTTGGCAGGGATTTCCTTGACATTTGACCTAAGCAATTTTGTAATGAGTTGAGTAATTAATTCGCTCCTATTCTCATCTCGTTAATACACGAACGGTAAATGGTTTGCATTTAGTGATATGTAAGACATTTTCATCTAGAACTTATAAAATGGGTGTCATTTTCGTTACGTTACAAACGTTCATTCTTATATGTTCATGGGAATAACTGGTTGATTTTTTAATCAAACTAAACCATGATGCGAAGGGAAACTAGTGAGATACATGGATTGTTTATGTATGTATATATATTTTTTAAAGTACCTATATGTAAAAAACAAAACTTCTCTTCAACGGTTCTACTGAACTAAATGCAGTTCAGTTCTGAAGTACATATATGTAATGCCTTTTTTATTTGTGAAACTATCATGGAATACAGGTGAAGGGCGTGAGGAAAAACTATCAATAAATTCGTATCAAAATAATAATCTACAGATTTGTCGATATCAAGTCTCAAAGTCGCAGATTATAGCTCACTAATGAAGGCTGATGTAAATTTCACCCTATCAGGATGTTTGACTTTCGGGAGCCAAAAAATTTTTGGTTGTCCGAATTCACAATTTCCACTTGCATTTTGCGTTTCATAGCCTACTGAACAACTTTGGTTCCGTGTCTGTCGGTCTGTCAGTCTGTCCGTCCGCATTTCCTTGTTACAGCCATAACTTTCACAATTTTGAATGAATTCAGCTCATATTTCGAGGTACTATGCGGATATGGCCTCTTGAGGTCCCATAGGAATTTAATCACAATACAATCAGCGGTACGTCTGCGCATGCGCTACCGTGAAATTCTTGAAACACGTATCACTTTCACAATTTTGATTCGATTTACCCTAATACTGGGAGACGTGGTTACACCCCTACATAGAGAGTAACGTAAATTGAGAACAACATCAGGCACATTGAGATAAATTTCAGGCGCCAGCTACAACATGTCGAGGAGCAAACAATTCCCTGAGGGGGAATACATATACGACTCGTCCATACAGGAGCTGAGGTTCCTAGGTCCTAACACTTTGTAACATTGTGACCATGGCTTTCTCTCTCGCGGCTTCTCTACCCAGTTTTGATCCTGTTTTGACCCATTCTGGGTATACCACTGGTAGTCAAGGCAGCTTGTGTTTTTCAAAGGTACGTTTTGGTATAGTTTCGATTTTTGGTTCTAAGGGGTATTTTGGGCTGCTGAACAAAAATCTGAGGTTTGCCAACAAAAATTTTGACCGGAAATTGATTTTTTAACAAACAATTTGAAAAAAAAACGCTGCAAATTCTTTCACTGGGGTTTATTATTCAATTTCATTCATTTGGCATTCATGATTTGAATTTCTATTAAGCTTTGGAGTTTGCGTGTTTCACAGGTGATAGAGCGATTATTGAGTTTCACACAAATATGATCAACTGATCAATCCAAATATCACAAAAACAAATAGGTAACCCCAGTGGAGGAATTTGGAACTTTTTTCTATTTCACCTAATTAAATTTCAGTCGTTTCATTAGTGTAATTTCCAACATCTGTGCCGAAATTGTACCATTTTAGTTGTTTTTATACAAGAGGGACTAGTACAGCTTCAGTGAATATCCACGATAAAGTCCTCCTATTGTCTTTATAGCATCCATAATGCCATATAGTGAATGATGATGTTGTTAAAATGTAAGTGAAGATCTTTCTATGGCTTTTAGAATATTAGTACAAGGTGCCTAGGCTGCAACTTAAGGTAATGAACCACAAGCTACTTCTGATAATCGTAGATGAGTGATTTAAATAGAAGGGTTACCTAACACAGAAATAATAAACCTTTGTGTAATAGTTTGCTGCTCTTTTTCTTTGATTTGAAGAAGTTTTTTGTGTTACATAAAATATTTTTCTGATAAGGGACAAGGTAAATACGTTCGAATAATATCGGATACCTTGAAATTTTGAATCATTGGAGTTATTCTTGATATCTTTGGATAAAATTTGGAAATAAACAGTTGAACGGGAACGTTGTCAAAGAAAATTTTACGTCTATGGACTCGGTAAATACACTATTTTACATATTTAAGTCAAAGAAGAATAAAATGGAAGCTCGTCATCTAAGAAACGAGTTAAAAATTCCATTATTGTAAATGTTGTCCGTGGGGTGACCCTCGGCAATTCGTTTACATGGGAACCGTCCCTTGGGGTCTTGGGACTGTATTATGCATTTTTATGGACGGTCTACGATTTTTTTTAGGTCCCATATCTCGTCAGAGGGATCTCTTCGCTATTTCACCTTCATCAAGCAAGGAGACCTCTTTCATATTCCAGTGAGAGGAATATGAAATTAACGTCTATGATTAGTCATGAGATGACATGGCATACTTATGTGGTTGCACAGCATTAAAATTCGTTTGCTCATGAAGGATAAAAACGCTTTAAGCTGAATACTGTTAATGATAAACTTCGAGGTGGAAGTTTGTGAGTACAACCAGAAGAAGCAGCAGGTCTTTATCTTCCTTCTTGGGGGAATCTGGGCCTCCAAGAGTCACAACCCCTTTCAATTTTCAAAACACACAAATCCTATTCAAGATCTACTTGAGCGAGTGCGAAACACGTTTTTGCATTACATCGCTTATACGAGAAGAATTTTGAGAGAAAATAACAATTGTCATGAGCTTTGTACATTAAGCGGATTGACGTCTCTCTCCTCGAACCGTCGTTTATTGAAACAAGCAATGGCTGATTCAAATTTGGAGTTAAGTCGGAGAAGAACGGTAATTTCACATCAATTTATACGCGATCTAGTCATTAGAAGCTACGTTAAAGGTGGATGTTGAATCATCTCATTTCTATAGTTTCTAATAAATTTTGATAATATTCAGGTAATGTGAATGTAAGATAAAGAGATAAAATCCCTAAAATGAATTGTTATATCAATTCTACCTTTCTTTGGTTACGATTTCTTGATATTATTTCCTTCTTGGACCCTATTAACCTTCAGACCGGAGGGACGTCGATTAGACCGCTCTTCAAACTTAGATGGGGCAGGGGAGTTGATAACGGTGGCCCACACTTCGTATTGCTCAGTATCCTCCGCAATCGGGACGGACGCAAGTAAGTGCATGTCATTGGCCTCGTCGTTTACCCTTTTCCTGCCTAAACGTTCATCAATCGCGTTTTTGCGGTCAATCAGACCGCTCCCTCCTGCAGCCGTGGATTTTCGACATGGGGCGGAACAATATTCACTTTGATAATAATGATTTCTGCAATATTATACGTTCATTTTTGTGTGGAAGTGGTGGGAGGCTTTTTTGAGGAAGAAAGAAGTTTAGAAACGGTTGATTCCCCTGTCCCAACTAGGTATCATGATACTGACTCCAACATCGATGATTCTGACGCGGATCCATTTTATGTTTATCAACATGAAGATTTATACACAGATTCAGACGACTACGATTTGGGCGATACACCACCTTCACGTGATCTTCTGCCCCCTCCCGTCACGGGCACGAGTGAATCTTCAAATTCTGAAGTAAGAGCGAGCAACTGTAATTGAGGAGATAAACAGCTTCTAGATATTTTTGAGATGGACTGGAGTGCTGATGATGAAGACGACCCAGATTTTGAAGTGACTGAAAGAGAACTTGAAGACTGCGCCAGTGATTGGAGTGACGAACAAAACGATCGCCCACCTCCTTTGGTTTTCCTATCATAAATCCGGAAATTCCGAACGATATTCCCATTACATACCTGGGGGAAAATGATATGGAATGGTGTTCCAAGACTCCTAATTTGCGAGTAAAAACAAGAGCTGAGAATGTCATTAGGGGCTTAACAGGATTGCAAGGTCCCGCATTACAATTCGGATCCAACCCATCACCACTCGATCTTTGGGGAATTTGCGTATAATTTCCTAGCATTATAAAGTCCATTTTGACAGGAATATAAGATTTTTTTTCGTTTTTGTGTTCCCAATTGTATTTTTATAATAATTTCCAACCTCATCACATGATTTCTAAGAGAGCAATCATAGCGGTCTGAATCAGAGCTGCCTCCTCATGAGGGCAGGGGTCGTTTAGACCGCTCCCTCCTCCTGATAGCGCAAATCGTCCCTCCGGACTGAAGGTTAATTGCTAAGGATATACAAGGCTCAAGAAATAATAATACACAAGGTTTTGGTAATAGATTGACTTAATTATTTAACGATGGTATTAATTGCTTCAAGAATAACTACGGGGGTTTTATTAACCATGAGGTGGAAACGATTCAAATATTCCTTTAATATCGTTTATTTTTATTAAATAAGCACCGCAGGGGTCTTAGGTGAGGAGTTTTGTTAATAGGATGGATATTGGATATTTCCTATCAATTGATTCAAATACAATGATAAATTGTGGAACGAATTACCTTGTCAGTTGAGCGCAGAACAGAGAGTGGTCATGGGAGAGAGCGGTGCTAGTTGGGCCCTTTGCTATCTCCCCCGCTGGTCACTCCCAGCTTCTTCCCTTCATTCCTCTCACGATTTGTTCCGTTGATAGCCGACAGGTGGTGTGGGCTATCACAGAGCTCATTGATTGCTCGAAAATAAATACACCACTCTGCACACGGCAAACACAAACACAGACACCACCACGTGTGAACACCATTTCCTCAGTTCCTTATCGTCTGATCTGTCCCTAATTCGCAGAGTACTTGGGGAAGGAAGGTCGAATTCAACGAGATCATATCATTCTAATACACATTGAGGATTACAATATGACGTTGAATTCCTACACTGCATTTTAAGCTACCCACCTCAAGGTAGATTTTGGAACCTCTGCAACGGCGTCATGTTCTAAGAAAATTAGCCAAATGGGAGCATATTGTTCGGCGAACAATACGAAGTGCCTGGGCAACGGTATTTATTAATCGTACTCTTTTGAAAGGATTTCGTAAATTAAAAACTCGAAAAAATGGAGATGTTTGAAAAATGCACATTTGTGTACCTAGCTTTAATTGACTGTAAATTACAAATAATAATAATAACAATAGTAGAGTTAGTAGTCACAATTGGCGAATGGCATTCTCTCGTTCCATAAAGAGCTATTTTTTTTAAAGAATGAAATATATGGACAAAATGAAAAAAGAAACTCAAATAATTGAACGAAATGAATCGATTCCATTTAATCGATTACAGATTAATCAAGCCAGAATAATATCGAAATGATCGGTTTTGGAGTCAAAACATCGATTTTTCCAATTAATTGATACGGCTCAAAAATATTGATACTTTTAACTGAGCTCGAACTCTCGTCCTTACTACTAAGGGAAAATTTCGATTTAGTTGCGACACTGCGACGGGTTGAACTATCAGGCTAGACAAACCTCTTCCGTACTCAATCTAAATATCCACCTGACAATCCCTGAAACCTCGACTAATTTACCACAAGAGCCCAGCGATCCAGCTCTCTCTACGAAGTAAAAGATTCTGATGTTTCCAGAAACTCTCTAGTAGAGTCCTTGAGTCCCTTCTAACAGCAGCTGGATCACGAAAAGGTAGGCTGTTGGGCAAATCAAATCTGGCAGTAAGCAGCTACCTTGGTCTGGCCCACCAGACATTAGCTTATGTGTCTTACGGAGATGCCAAGTATGTGTGCTTGAGTCATACTTCAATGATAATTTAATTATGATTCAAATAACTAAATTACACTTTTCAACTTCAATCACTCATTTGAAATCCAGCAAAATAGTCCAATTGACATGCAGATACATAATTTAACATTTTATGTTAGTGCCCAAAAATATTGATACCTCAGGCTGAGCTCGAACTCGTGTCCCGACTACTGAGGGAGGATTTTTCTTTCTTTTTCTGGGCTGGTTATTGTCGCACAAGATTGCGAATTTAAGTTGCAGGCTGCTGCCTCAGCAGATGCTCGCTGGAATAAGTCAGCAGTCGAACGAGGTCATTGTCACGATTATGGTGTGACTCAAGTGAGTGAGGAAGTGAAAGATTCTACGTTAGGAATTGTGATGCTCACAGTCTCTTAGATCGAGAAAGATTTAATTAATTATTGTTTCATATTATTTCAGGTCCTAATGACTGCGCCAACTGTTACGACCCAAAAATATTAATACCTGTGACTGATTTCGATTTTAGGGGACGTTTCTCTTCAGTTGAAACAGTCTAACTGATTGAGCTGTAAGGCCGATTTAATCAAACCTCTTCGACTGTGGGTTATTCTCCTTGACCTTAACACCAAGTTACTGATATGAAGAAGCTATGTGCCAAAGTCATGCTAGCAGACTTTTCCGTTATGTGCTGCAATCGAGAGAACGTTTCTTGAAAAAAATGAACGCCACTGTTGGGGAAACTCCTATAACCCGAGGTTATTAATACAAATAGCCGGATCCGATACGTCATCGGATCCAATCAAGGATCTGTCCAAATCACGTTGGCGAGTGTGGGAGGGTGGCGCCTGCCGTTTTCGATCACGCACTCGAGCGTTTCAACGTGTGTCGTATAATACGCGACATCTTCCCTCCGTGTGCGGCTGTGGTCGTTCGTGGGGGAGAGAGGCGCGTTGGGCGTTCGAGTTGGACCGGAAGCTCAACAAGTGACAGGTCCTCGTCCTCCGCTCAACGCCCGGAAGTAATTCGGAAAGTTGACGCTTCACGCGAACGTGAGAGTGAACCAGTGCGAAGGTTATTCGGAAAAATAAGTTGTTTTCTCGGCGAATGGCAATTAAAAAGATAAATTGAATAAATGAATAAATCATCCCTCTAGCAGAAGTGGACAACCATGAAAATCGACGAAACCAAGTAGGATTATCCGGACGGAATTTCTTAACTCACCATTGAGTAAAGCTTACAGATATTCCAGACTTTCTGAAGTGTGGATGTTCCCGTTTTAAAATCGAGATTCAGCCTGTTGCAAGTTCAACGCATCTTATTGGTCCTTACAGATGTACTAACGTGCAAACCCACTAAAGTCCACGGAGATATGGTATTAGCTAGGAGCTAATTACAAGGTATGGAGACACATTGGTCAGCTGAAAGCCTTTCTTCCTTTCCTGATTGTTTGTGAGGATGTCCGTGGTACTTTGGAACTGCTGAACCGATTTTGAAAATTCGTTCTACAATAGAAAGCTACCTCATCTATACATCAACCCGAAAAATTGAAAGAATATTCATTCAACAACAATTCAGGAGCTTACTTTCAAAAAGGCACATATCCAAATCTGGGTGAAAACGTTTTTTTCTCAATTTTCTATCTCTGAATATGAGTTGAATCATATCCCCCTATCATTTCCGAACAAAACAGAACACATCCACGTCAATTCCGGGGCTAAAGTTATGTGTTTGCATCAAAAGGTAACAAATCCGTCCCCTACATTTTTTTCAGTGCCTTGCAATCGAAATGGCACATGTCCACCGAATTTCGTCAGGCACAAAAAGGCACATATCCAAAAAGAAGCATTGCGCTTTCATCTTGACGTTGAATATTTACACGAGACTCGATAGATGGCAGGCATGACAAATGGAAATATGGAGTCAGGTAATGTTTTCAATAAAACCTACAGAATGGAGAATGAATTCTTTCTTCTTCAAAAAGGCACAAATCCATGAGTTTTGATCAAAAGGGTTTTTTCCAAAGTGAAAATTGATGTACAGCCTCGTGTTTTGGAGAAAATTAATTCATACTCTGAGGCATCTTTACCTGTGCCTTCTCACACATTACTCCGATTGGAAACTGCAGAAAAACATCTCCACAAATCTCCAAATAGTTTTTTTCACTTCCTGAACATTTTTCGGAATGGATATGTGCCTGTTTGAAAGTAAGCTCCTCAATTATTGTTTGTGGTCTTTGGATTTGTAAAGTAAGTCGAAGAAAAATCTGTCAAAATTGTTACCTAGGAACTCTGCATTAGTAACACCTGATGTGATCTATTGGGTGTGCGAGGTTGGTAGACCTTATACTCATAGGACGGAGACGAAATTGAAATTTTCGAGCTTACCCAAAGTGAAGAACTGAATGGTGCTACGTCAGGAAATGTGATGTCTTCAGTCTTGTGAATCGATAGGGAGTTAATCAATTATAGTTTCGTATTATTCCAGGTCCTACTAACTGCGCCAACTGTTACCACCCGCAAAATATTGATACGAACAATGTGTCCGAACGCGCATCCTTACAACTAAGGAAAAATTTACCCTTTCGTTTTTTTTTAAATTTAATTTATTGCACCAAGTTATAAACTTATAAGCATTATTATAAGTTGTCCTGATATTTGGACATTATGATGCTCACACTAAGTGAATTAAATCGTGTAGCTTGGTTCTCTTCAGTCTTCCAAGCAGATCCTCTGTGTTTAGAAGCTGGACGACATCCTCATTTACATGATCTTGTTGCCTCAAGAGGTGATGCACGGCTTGGGTTCGAATGACCTCATTGACAGATTCAATCTGCAGCTCGTAGTGAAGTCTGTCATTTCTAAAATATCTGTATGCATCTACGCCACTTCGTTGGCATTATTCTGAAAGCGCTGAATAATGTCATGGTTGGTCTGGAACTCCCACAGTTGCGCACCATAAGTCCAGGCTTTAGGACTTGCTTGTACAGTAACAACTTATTGTGGACTGACAGTTTTGACCGTCGGCCCATCAGCCAGTACATTTTTTTGTATTTGATCATAAGCTCAGCTTTTTTTTTTCTTGACGTGGTACTTCCACCTTAGTTTGGCATCCAGACCCTTTAGTTGCAACACTTCAACGGATTGAGCTGTGATGCCGATTTTATCAAAGCTCTTCGACTGTGCGTTATACACCTTGAACATAACAATTACATGTGCATCAACAATTCAATTGAGTAGGTAACTAATGGCACTCAGGAAATAAATCGTAGCCGTCAGTACTTCGAAAAATTATTACTGCCCTTCAAAGTAGGCAGGTCAGCTAGTACGTAATAAAGAGCAGAAGTATCTGATGAAACCGAATCGAGGGAGACATTGTTAACCTTTCTCAATAAAATTGAAAATGTTATCTCCTATAAACTTGGTAAGATTTTAGGTTGCTGGTTTTGAATCTAGACCCCTCATCTTTCTAATTTGATTACAGATGAAATTTGAGTTTGGCTGAGGAAATCCATGTTGATATTTGTGCACTCTATGAGTTTAAGGGAGGAGCTGCCACTTATAAATACCTTACCTTCATTTCTTCATTGACACCGCCGGAGTAAAAAGCTTCATCATCAATATCGTCATCATCATTTTGAGAAAGTCCAAGTTTGTACGGATATGGAATGTTCTGCCAAGTGAATGGAAAATTAGTTGCTATCAGGTGTAAAACTTGTTCGTCGTTGTGCGAAATTGAACAATTTTCATAAAATAGACCTAATCATGCCGATTACCAAACTCATTCTGTTCCTTGAGGCATTCGGAGAAGTAATTTACAGACGTAACGTAACATCGACAAGAAGAAACATGAGGGAAAATTATCATGCGAAAAGGTCGGTAGGTACTTTTCCAACATGCTGGTGTTGGTAGTGGGCGATTACAATCGACGGCAATCAATCACGCGGTCCCCACCAGGGAGGGTTTGAGTAGGGAATTATTCCTTACGACCTGCCAATCACGGGGGATCATCTCGAAACACTTGGAAGACAAATCGAGGGAACCACGGGGGAAGTGATAAAATGAAACGGAGAAGGGGACTTGAATGAATAAAAAATAACCTGAACCAAACCACCACCTGAGCTGGAATACTAATCACCTGTTTATCTCGTAATCTAGAAGCTATCGAATCGTATATACAGCGTGCCTTCAGAAGTAATATCTACAAACGTGGTGTGACAATATTAAACTTCACCCCAATTCTACTTTTAAATTTCAAGGATTGAGATCAAAGTCATTTTCTCTTGAATAAAATGTTCTCAAATTATATGACTCATACTTTGGGGCTCTCAACAAGAGAGATGTTAATATAGATATTCTTTCATTTGCCACCAGGACATGTGAATAGGGGAAAACCGAATTACTGAAGAAGAGGACTACTTTCAATTAATTGATTATGTCAATTTTTCAAAATAATTCTTCATAATGGCAAAATAAAGTATAAGGCTTGTTACAACGATTCACGAGTAGTTATACTGAGCAATGTTCCCGCAGACACTAACGCCTTCAAATGGTTGAATCTACTTGTATTGCAGGTCTACTGATGGAAAAAGGGAGGAGCATGTTGATATTGATATGGGACTAGCAAACGGTTCTTCCCGTACTACTCTGAAAACATGGATGGGCATGATCCTGGGCCGGACCAAATCCTCCAACGGGCCGTAGTTTGGAGACCCCTGGTGTATACCACTATCTTTGCTAAAAAAAAACCATGTTCTCCGGTTCTTACGGGTGTCGTAGTACTGGGATAGCGCTTGAGTCAGAGCCGGTAATGACCAACTCAGGGTAGCTACTCACAGTCTTCCTTCCTCAATCGTATCCATAATGGTTGAACGCCGCCACGGTGATGTTGAGGATAAAGCGGCATTACAGGGCCACATTCCTTGTTGTGGCCTTTGCTGTATGAGGTGACCAGTTAACAGGCAAATTTCACACGCAAAATCGGTCAGGCCACGGGCGGAGGGAGCCCCAGGCTACCGACGAGTCGCATTACCAAAGCGTCACCTGCCTGCCCCTCCGAAAGCGGTTGGCTTCGTGGTGACAGTGGTCGATCACCGAGGCTGGATGCCCAAGCCTGCAAGCAGAGTCCTAAGGTAGACTTGTCCAGCTAACTAGTTCCGGCATTTGAGTTACGCGGTTTCCCGATAACTCGGGTACCAACTTGCTCAGTTTGTAGGGAGAACTAGAACTCCCAGCTTCACCTGTAGCGCCTAGTGCAAACAGGTACTTGGGTCGTGAATTACATCGAAATCGGAAGGAACAAAATAGGAATTTGGCCTGCATTTTAAGCATGTAGGATTCCATGTTCGCGTATTCACAGTAGATGATACAATAGCGTTGATACTGATATAAGTTTAAGAGCCATTTCGCCCGACCACTCTGAAAATTTCAGCCCGATTGGATCATTCGAACCTGGGAAAATTATGAATGGTAGATTACGTTTGCGCGTGCAATGAGTGATACAGTAGAAATTCTACGAATCGATTCCTAAAATCTCGACAGGGCTGTTGACATATATGTCGGTGAACCATCTCCATAGCCGGTCATAATGGCCCCGGCGTCCACCCCCAGACCCAGTTTACCATATACCTGACGTACCTTTCGAAAGAGGGCAGTCTGTCTCCGTATGTGATCGTGAAAGGTGTGAGGGTGATGGAATGGTACAGTTGCCCCTTCCGAGCAGGAGGATGCATTAATTATGCTCCGCCACGCTCAGAGGATGATCTAGATGCTTGCAGGCGTCCGATTCATCTCCCAAGGCGACAGATTCTAAAATCGGGAAGGGGCCAACTAACCATATCCATCACAAAGGACATTCATACCGTTATAATATTGATCGCTGTGTCTTGAGGGAGTTCGCCCTATATTTTATATCCATTATAATACCCTGATTGAGACCTGGAAGAGGGAGAAATTGGGAGCATTGGGGAATATCCATTCAATAGTTATCTTGGGGCTTCTTCATATATATATTAAGTATTTGTTTACACTATCCATAACGTAATGTTTTCCAATAGTGCACAGGCCGCCCCGGAGCGCTATGGACTCACACTAGGTCGCCGGGGTTTTCCAAGGTCAATTTAAAAATTTAATTTAATTTATTAATTTCATTAAAAAAATGAATACCGTAACATCTTCGTTTTATTTTAGTGATACGCATTGTGTTAAATTGGTTGTAAGTTATAAATGTTTATATAAATATATATTTGCATACAATAAATCAATAAATATACTATTTTAATACTCTAGATGAGCGTTTTTATTCAACTCCTAGTTATTATTATTATTTTTTTTTAAGTTCCCTAAAACTCGACTAACTCATTATCTCGTTAACCTTCAAGTCCACATTGTTTCAAGTCTGTAAGGTTCTACTGTATTTTGATTTGCGAGCAATTTAATCAAGGGGGCTTGTTTACATCCCAAACTGCTTATTCTTTGAAAAATTCCTCAAAATCGGATGAAAACTGTTGAAATTAAATTCGTTAGAAGGATCTGCGGACGCACAGACAGAATGACACGAAATGAAAGTTGGTCAGAATGGTATAAAATGCAAAATTAGAGTAAGAACATCTCTCCCGCTACCTGTAGAGTCGGATGTAGTTAGAAAGTAATTGGTGGAAAGTTTTGTATTTTATCGAATCCCAAAATCAAATTTTTCAAATTCTATGTTAGACTCACTACCTTACTCATATTTCGAATCTCTTAAACAACTGCATTCAACCAATCATGGAGTAGCATAAATAAAGAGGCACAAAGTCACATGTAAACATTTATTTTTATGACTTTTTACATATTTTTTTGTAGGTATTTACAACAATACTGTAGAATGTTGCATGCATAAATTCCACATTCATATAATTTTTTGTTTTACGCAGCGTACAAATAAGTAGCAACTTGAGAATAATATGCAATATCTTAGGCATCTCGAAAATCAAAATCAGAACTACCGTAATAAATTCAAAATTTTAATAATAATCCCTAATATATAATTCATAATTGATAAAATCTATAAAGTATATATTTTTCTTACAATTAATTTCTCTCTCGATAGAGTTCGGAATCATGTTTATAATTACTCAACAAGCTGCACGACGTCTTTCGGTAGTATCCATGCATTGTACAAGATGAAAATAAAATTTATTTCAACAATCTCAATAATTTTAAATATTCATTTCACGGCGAGAAGCCTTTCTGTCCCAGTATTTCAAGACGTTTGGTACACTTTTGTGTCCTAGAATTTAACTTTTGTTTTTAAAACAGAAAAAAAGTTACATCGTAACGATCAGTTAGAATTCACGATTCGAGTAAAAAAAAATCCAAAACGTAAAATATTTTATACTAAATTGATCTAATATATAATTCATCCATATTTAATTGAGAAAATCTCTAATTAATACCTTAAACGGGGGGGGGGGGGGGGGGTAAGGAATGGGGAATAGCATAGGGGTAACCATGGGAGAATAGTGTTTTCCAATCTAATTCAACATTCGTCTCATTCAACCCTATCTTTTTCGCATTGAATACAATTTTTTTTTCTTTTAGTACAGCCTTTTTTACATTCAATTCAACCCTAGTCTGGCGAGTCAGATATTGGTTTATTTGGGGAAGCGACAGTTGTTCGCAAAATATCAAAACCAGGAAATAATCCCAACCAGTTGAGCGTGGACTAGTCCCCAAAATGGCGAAGGTTGGGTCTGAGTTTGTGTTCTGAAGCTGTTGTTGTTCTGTGATGTTCAGCGTTATTATACCGTCTTATCTGATACAAGAAGGAATCAGTCAGTCAGTACTGTTCGAATCGGTGGTAAATAGTCTACAAAGCTTGTTTCTCTTCCTCAACCGCGATGAATGACTTTGAAAAGTGTTCAGTGAAAAGGGGAAAATTTGATATTGCACAAAGGGTTACATTCTGCTAGACCGTGAAGCGAGGGATGGTTTGACATGGAGGTGTACCGTGAGAACGTACAGAGCGCAGATTTACACAAATATCAGCCGTAATTTCCTTTCAGACGTGACACACGCAAACCATAACCATGAAGCTGCTCCTGTAACCCCTCGACAAGGACGAGACGTTAAAAAGAGGAAGAGGATGAGTCTGTCATGTGATCTGCCACTGCCCTGTGCTGGCAAAACAGCGTTTTCTAACCTGGGGGCAGGCTTACATTGATCCTCGAGTTATTAAAACGGGAGAGGTTAAGGCTCTCCTATCATTCGCCAACTTGTGGTGGGGAAGGGTGGACCTTCAAGCTTTGGACGACATTAGGTCGTCACAACAGACTGGGAAGTCAATGCCTACCAAGTGACTACCAAGCAGTTAGTGCTTGGGTCCCAGGCAGTTCAAGCGCTTAACTCGGGAGATATAGTACTTGGCTAGGCAGGGTGCCCAGAAAGGGCAGCCAAATGTGCCTGGGAAGGAGTTGGAGGTAACGACCTCAAAAACTGATTGAGTGGTCTAAAATAATCTCGACAAACGTGTTTGAAATCACCCAAACGGAAGGGGTTGCTGGGAGTTTTTCATGTAAACCACTAGAAATCGCACGATCATGGCAGCTACTCTTGGGCTGGTGAGTGACTTTGAATCCAGAAGAACCACAAACGCCTGCGAGTCTTTTCATTCATCATTTGGGGAACAATTCACTTCCACAGACCCAAATATATTTCTGTTCTGCAAGGCCCTACAAAACGTCCAAACATCGACAGACATCATCCTCATTGCCTGAACAATGTTAAGAAAAGAAGGCGTAACATAAAACTGTACAAAGTGGGACCTACATCACTGAGGGCCTTGAAAAGTACAACTGCTTCCAAATGGAACCAGTCGACCTGGTCAAAAGCATAAAGCATTATTACGTCCAATAGTGATCACATTTATTTACCAGACGACGTACCTGACGAACTGCATCATATCGCTTGGATGATAATCTGACGAGGTACGTTTGCACATATTCTACCAGCATTACGCTCATCCTTCTTTTTCCGTTCCAATATTTCCGTCGTTGGCAGCAGCTTGCGAGCAACTGGCGTTCTTCTCTAAAAAGCCTTCAGCCTTCGCGCTGAACTGGCCGAGGTGATTGAGCTCAGCTGGTTGTCCATATATCAGACATATAATGTTATTTTCAACAGAGAAACAGTACTTAAAACTCGCAGCTGTTTGCATAAATCTCATTCAATCAATCAAGACAACATCTAGAAGTCAGAGTATAAGCAATTCTACCCTCTTTTAAACTCAACTTGTACACTAAAGAGGTGATTGCGCTCAACTGGCCGTCGCCCGTTCATTTTAATTTACATGGAAATGTATTAGGTGTTAGTTTTTAAGTTTAAATAAATAAATAAATCTATAAACAGTGTGTTGAAGATCAGCACAGAAGCTTCTATGCCGGTATATCCAAACAACTTAACTTGCGGGTTAACAACCATTGAGCATTTCTGAACCAGGATCGAACACTGCCTATAAAGCTGCACGCGAGGATGCTTTGAGAAGAAGGTTTTAAAGGAGATTCCACAACCAACTTACGACAGGTTGATGTAAAATTCGGAATGGGCTCTTTGGTGGATATTAGGAACAATGCGAGTTCCCGGTTTCAACTTCAATGATAGAGCAAGACATGATTAATAGCCATATTAGGTTTACATGGTGATCAGCATCCATGATTCTCTCCTCACCCACAATTCAGAGAAACTAATGTCTCTTCCGATTTTGACAAAGAATTACCTAATTAAATTGATTTGATATGAAGGAATCCATCAATTTCAGTAAATAGATATAGATAAACATAGATATAGAATTATCTTTTGTCTTTCTTGCCCCCCACTACAGGTTACCTTGGCCCCTCCTACAAAACCCCTCTGCTTTATTTACTCATTGTTGTTACTTTTTTGATCACACACTCATGATTTGAGTAAAGTTTCCCAACCAATAGATTTCCTTTAATTTTTCTCAATTTAGACTGCGTACGCTCAACATGATATTCAACAGGTTCTATCAATCATGTCCAGCTTGCCACCCTGAATTGCCAATTCTGACGTTTTAGTTCCATCGTCTTATTGAACACAAAACCTCTGCTTCCAAACAAATCCCAATTTCATCCACTATTTCTTCACATTTATTTCAATGATCTTACGAAAACCCTAACGTGGAGGTATCGCCTTGATAATATATGATATTACGCCCAAGTGGATCGGCCCGGAAAATAATTTTGTCCACCTTAGTCGATCATTTTGGCCAATTTACGACGGTAGGATCGAAAATCCTGTCATTCCAACATACGTTCTCTTTCCTCCCACACTCACTTTAAAAAACCACAGTTCATTAGAATCTGAAAAGGGTTGTACTAAAACGAACAAAATGTATGCAATGCGAAAAAAGTTGAATTAGAAGGGAAAATACTATAAATAAATGAGTTTTGTAATGTCACAAAATTTCTATGATAAGGTCCTCGATAGCTGTACTCTTCTTTTAAATAGATGATATGTCTATATACAGAGAAACTTTGATAGATAAACAAACATTTCTTTCATTGAACAAACAAAAAGGTTGAATAAAACTTATACACTGATTGTCACTGTGGGAAAAGAACATTTTCAATGCTAGTAATCGTACTATAGATGTTGTTGAGAAATAAACCGGTACGTTTTATCTAATTATTTTTTATTCAATATATTGTTAACAATTGCAACTTATCGATTTGTGATATCGAACGGAAACGATAAAGAAATATTGAAGTTTGAATTGACACTCCCTTGTTTCATTTTCTGTTTTGATAATCATCCGATTAACAAAAAATGTGTTTCTTCGCACATGATGTTTCTAAACGGTTTGAAAGGAAAACTTTGGAAAAAAAATTGAACCAAATTAAAAAGAAAAAACCTTGTACCCCCATCACGATTTGACTAGATGTCGATTTTAATCGGCGGCTGCAATGGAGGTGGTGCCGTTGGTCAAGGCACGTCCCAGGGAAGGTTCGTCCACGCTGCTCGCTTCCTTCAAAAACACAAAATTGATGTTTTTTAAAAAAAATTAAGAACTCGACAAAAATACGAGTTGCGATAGGGGAAAATAGAAAAAAGAGCAGGGTCAATATAGTTTAATAACCAGTAGCAAAAATGGTACCTACTTCATTTTAAGAACATTACTGAGAGGGTCATCAGCCCCTGATCCCCTTGGAAAGCGCGAATTTTCTCCTGTTTAAAACTAGAGGTTTCCTGCTAGTGTTTTGAATGAAAAGCTCGAGCAATATACCAGTATAAAGTAGTTCTTGAAACAAATACCCGTATAAAGTAGTACTTGAAACAGATAATATCCATACTAGACTCGTATTTCTGAAGTAAGGGATCCTGTGTGTTTCAACCCAAACCAAGGATTCTGTTCATTGAAATATTTACTACGGAGGACTCTATTGATGCGGACGCCTCTTGTTTTGTTTGGTGGTCTGGATGCTTGCATTTCAAAAATTAAAACTATCCTGTATAAATTCTTCAACAGTTTCTTCGACTTGTTCCCCCTCCTCCTAAAATCGTCCAAATGGGAGTAAACAAATGAATGTTTTGTTGAGTCTTCATTTTTTTGTGGAAAGATCTCAAATATCATATTTGCGCAATCCGCGCAACTGCCCAACCTTGCGCTTTCTCATTTCGAATGGGAACCCCTTTTTTCATTGAAGATACTGATTCTACCCATAATTTCATGAAAATTGGATCCTTCAACCAATTTTTTTTACTGCGCGCAACCGGTTTAGCGAGCACGCAAAGTTGCACAACCCCAAAATTGTCAAATAGTGGTTGACGGTGAACTGTAAAGTGTGGCACATGAATTTTCATTAGCTCACGTGATGCTATCCATTTCTTAATTCGACTCAATTTTTGCGGAATAATGACCAAAATTTGTTTATTTCGCGTGAAAAATCATCATTTATCGAAATTTATCTTTACCGAAATTTAGTACGTAGAATGTGATAAAACTTGTAAGACATTGCTCTTAATTACTGCTTGCAAATTATTAAGGTTCTTGATATTATGACTATTTAAACACAGAAATTAAGTCACGCAATTGCAATTTCCTATTAATCCAAAACTTCTCTTCACTTAACAGTTTAGGCGAAAGAATACTTGTTCGAACAACTTAGCCAAGTAGGTGCTTATCTGGACGCTTCAAGTTAATCGAAGTCACCGATCCTTCATTGTATCTTTTACAAGTTTGGAGAGGAAACGAACTTACAATGCTGATAGCACCCACGATGCATTTTTCAGCTTGTTCGCCGTGTTCTTCGTCCGAATGGTCCATTTTGTTGTCAGCATCTTCAGAGTCCTGAAAAAAAGAGAATCTTTAACATGTTGATTTTAACTGTCGTCGATCGTTACAATGAAAGCATGGAAAAGTAGGTAATAATAATTAATTTATTGTTCACGACCTGCCATTTTCCTTGGAGGAAGAAGAACTAACTATAAGCTGTATGATTGTCCACTAGCCGACCTCTTAGTTTCAGCGATTTTCCATTTGTGACAAACTTCTAAGCGATATTTTTTCTTCCAAATTCTTATGTGGCTGTGTTCAAAATTGTATGTACTGAAATTAATAAGAGTTTTTGAAAAAACCAACTGTCATTAATTGAACATGAAACTGTTAACTCAAGAGATTGTTCAATCATTTCATTGAATACTACTGTACCTGCATTACACCATGACATGACACGATTTCAAGAAACCTTAAAGAGCTTGAAGATGGGCTTTGTAGAATGGAGCTCAGTGCTGGAGATTTGAGCCTCTCCATCAACAGACGGAAGACGCACTACATGTATTCTACCAGGCGTGAAGAAAGAATAAAGCCAGAAAGCATCACACTGAACGGTAGCACATATAGTCGCACCCCGAACTTCAAATACCTGGGAACCATACTCACAGAGGACAACAGCATGAAGGAGGAGATAAGAGCAAGAGTAGTGGCTGGCAATAAATGTTTTTATGCACTGAGCCGGGTGTTTAGAGCCCACACGCTTAGCAGAAATATCAAGCTTAGAGTGTACTGTACTATGATAAGACCAGTGGTGCTCTACGGTTCCGAAGCCTGGACTATTACACAGGCAGATGGAGAGTTTCTGAGGCGATTTGAAAGGAAAATCCTCCGCAAAATTTTTGGCGCCAAAAGTGTCAACGGAAGTTGGAAAATCCGCACAAACCTCGAGTTACGAGAGCTGTATGGGCATCCCAATATTGTTGCGGAGATCGGCCCTCAGACTCAGATGGATCGGCCATGTTGAGAGAATGGGTGAGGATAGGACCGTGCGTAAGGTATATAAAGGAAAGCCAGGAGGCTGCAGATTGCGAGGAAGACCGCGGAAAAGGTGGCTTGACGATGTGGAGGAAGACTTAAGGAAAATCAAGGCCGGAAGATGGAGGTCAAGAGCTCAGGATCGAGCTGACTGGAAAAATGTCGTTGAGGAGGCCAGGGCCCTTCATGGGCTGTAGCGCCGAGGAGTAAGTAAGTAAATAAATAAGAGTTTTTGAAAAAACCAACTGTCATTAATTGAACATGAAACTGCTAACTCAAGAGATTGTTTAATCATTTCAGTGAATACTACTGTACCTGCATTACACCTCCGACTTACCCGAAGCTGAAGGTAATACCCTCGCTACGTTTGCGGATGATACTACAATTATAGCGACTAGGGAAACTAACAGTGAATCAGTTACCAAGTTGAATCGTTCTATCTCTATGGAGAGTCAGAATGAATGAGACAAGGTCAGCGCATGTACATTTCACTAACAAAAGGATCTACTATGTGCCAGCCTTTCTCCATAACAAGCCGATACCATATGCCAATGAAGCGAAATACCTTGGAATGACACTGGATGCCAAACTAAGGTGGAAGTTTCACGTCAAGAAAAAAAAGTTGAGCTTATGATCAAATACAGAAAAATGTACTGGCTGATGGGACGACGGTCAAAACTGTCAGTCCACAATAAGTTGTTACTGTACAAACAAGTCCCAAAGCCTGTCTGTGGGGGTGCACGGCCCAGAGCAACCGTGACATTATTCAGCGCTTTCAGAATAATGTCCAACGAAGTTGCGTAGATGCATGCAGATATTTTAGAAATGACAGACTTCACTACGAGCTGCAGATTGAATCTATCAATGAGGTCATTCGAAGGCCAAGCCGTGCATCACCTCTTGAGGCTACAAGATCATGTAAATGAGGATGTCGTCCAGCTTCTCAACACAGAGGATCTGCTCAGAAGACTGAAGAGAACCAAGCCACACGATTTAATTCACTTAGTGTGAGCATCACAAAGTGCAAATATCAGGACAATAAGGACTAAGTGATGTATCTTAGATTTCTGAATGTACGCCAACTATATATTAGAATAATGTTGCTTATAAGTTTATAACTTGGTGCAATAAAACAAATGAGCTTTAGAATCATACAAAATGTCCGTGTTTCAATCTATTCATAGTGATTGAAAAATTAATCCATTCATTGACACTGCAGGTAAGATTTACGATGAGAATTTTGTTTTCTCTGATATACTAATTGTTGCAATGGCAGTAGTAGGTTTGTATTGATTGGAAATGCAGGATGCGATAGATTTTACCGGACCAAAGAAAGTTTAATTAAACAAATTGGAGCCCTTTCAAGGTATAATGGACTTTTTGAATGAAGGGAGGAAAAGCAAATCGGCCGTGAGATCTCAGGAGTGTGATCCGGAAACAGGATATCCACCGAACCTCCGTCCATTAGCTTATTAGGTCACCTGCTGATGAAAGCAGCCGTGTCCATTAGATAAAGTCCGGGTAACCTCCTTTCGGGTCCTTTATTCAGGGGAACTTAATACATTCCCCTTTACGGAGTGCGAAACCGAATTTGAAAATCCTTTGATCCTGCCTCTTAAAATCTTCCGTTCAATAGTTTTCTCCCGAGTGAATTCTGAGGGTCGAAGGCTGAGGGTTTCATTCAGTGAACGAGCCTTGGTCTTGGGTTTCCCACCACTCTTTCGGTCGTTTCTGATTTCTTGTATTTACTTCTCTTTCAAGGAAAATCTTTTGGGGGTTCCCTCTGTCGATGGGTTTTGTTTCTTTTGAGAAAAGGGAAGCTAATTTCTGCAGTCATTAGCCTGCGAGGGACTGAGGTGTTTATCTCCAAGAAAAGAGACTTTGGAATACCGACTTGGCTATAGCCAAAAATTGGGCACCACGCTCCAATATTCTCAAATGTTTAAGAAATCCTCCAGAAAGGCAATATTTGTAGAGCATGTACATACAGAAATGTTTTGAGATAGTACACACATGTGTATAAAGAAAATTTATTTTCTCCTCGTTCACTATTCTGTTCATTACTGAAGCTTTGAAATATGCGAGAGATATATTCTGAGAGGTACGAGGATTTTATTGCCCCAATCCTGCGGAACCAAATAAAGTCAGCTAAGTTTGCCTCAAGTTATGCGTGTAGAAAGCTTAAAGCAAATAAATCAGTGCCTTAGCAAGGTAAGCTGAATCTATTCTTTGAAGTGGTAAATACCGTATTTGCCTATTCAGCTCAAATGTGGGGTTTTCCTGCGTATAGGATTGCAGAATCGGTTTTGCCGTTGTTCGCTCAGGAGTACCAGCCCATATAACCTTCCAACTTTTTGGTTTACCAGGAAACAGAACTCGAGTCTTGGTCGGTCTACAATTTGACGTTAGTCTTTCAGCAATTCCGAAAGGGTTTTACGAATATCTGAAACAACACTTCCAGAAATAAATACAGAAGAAGTGGTCAAGGCAGAGGTGTTTTGGGTGGGTAACTTGAAGAATGGTATTTCCAGCTCACTATAGCTTCTCAATTCTGGAGGACTCAAACTATATGCTGACAGGCTGCTCTCTAGGTAAAGCGAAGAGCAAAGCACTTATTGTGCAGAGAACAGCAGACTTAGACCTTCCCACTGTAAATACGCCGAGAACTGGATCCAGACGTGAAGATTGATCATTGATAATTATCGATGTTCAATTATAAGTGATGTTCGAATCGAGGACTGAAGTAGTCATCTTAAATGGCAAACCCTACGGTTCACCTGCTAGAGAACAATGTTCCCTTTACAATTCGAAAACTCGTGAACATGTGTATCACTTTCTGTACACCTCCCCTGCAGGGAGTTCCGATTCCAGGTTTTTGTTCTACACACGCTGACAAGAGATTTCGACATTCTGACTGGTGGTATGGGATGGTCTGTTTTAATCTCGTCATATCGACTGACTTATAATTACATAGTTTGGAGGGTTTATCAGATAGTAATTAATTTCCGCTCTCTATTTATTTGATTTTAGTGATTTTTATTATCAATTTTTTTTCTCTCTATCAATAATCTAGTGATAAGAATGTGAGAAATCATAATCTGGCGGACGATTGCTTGCAACCACGCAGTATGGTTTATAATTATTTTTTACGTGAAAATTGTAGATGTAAAATAAACGTATTTCTTCGTCTATTGCCCTAATATGAACGTGTTACATAAATTCTGTTACATAAGTCTGTTGGAAATTGGTGAAGAAGTGCTGGCACAAGAGTTAGATCATAATTAAAGAATAATATTCAATGAATCTCTATTAAAGCTCTCCCTATTAAAGTCAGACCCAAGATTGATGCCTATGATATGCGAAATGGATGGAGTAATCCTGCCGATGTACCCAAGTAACTTAATTTCGAAACGATTTTTACAGATCAAACCAGAATGAATGCGTTCCAATCCTTGGGCTAGGTACCGCTAGATTTTCAGCCAATTCTCTCTGAAGTTTTGCAACATCCTCAAGCCTTTGTGAGTAAGAAGTGAAACGAACCAAATGTAATTTCCTCCCACTTGGATCCGTTCATTTTCGGTTTTCTGCCTGTCTATCTGTGCGTCCAGTGTGTACGTATACAGGGTGTCCCACGAGTTATGCACAACCCAACTACGACGTGTTTTACAACTTATTTCCGACCAAAAGTGCCTCTTTCCAATTTTTTTTGAGGTCTCGTTTTCGGGTTTTTCGCGAATTAAGACGATTTTCGTGTTTTCGATCTCATGTCATTAAAACTGTCATAACTCCCTCAATTTTGGAGATAGCTCAAATTTGATGTCACCTATTGATTGCGATGAGTTGCAATCATCTTCTTGCTGATACTATGGACCCATATCAAACCAGACTTCCGTATCATTACCAACTCTTCCCTTTCGTTTTTTTTCCTCGCTGTATTTCCTTCAACGTGGTTTCACTGTTACCATATTTCCATTCATCATGGTGCGCTATAGCTATTCCGCAAGTGAGTATGTTCACATGTCACAGAAAGATGAATGCAACTCATCGCCATCAATCGTGAATGAACACAAACAACAGTGTTCAACGTCTCTCGGCTCTTCGATTATCTTGACTTTGGCCGGACAGCTTAGAAATGCCGTAGAAGCTGTTCATTAACAAACGGGTTTATGCATCCGACAAAACTAACTCAAATCGCCGGCTCGGTGGCGTTGTCACCATTCGATTCAACGAGGAAAGTTACGTGTATCATCCAACCTTTTTTCGTCGAGACTTTTGAGAAAACCTCAATTTTAACAGAAAACACACGTTTTTCTGCCGTTAAACACCATTTCCTTAACTAAAAATATTTTTAAAAACCAAAACGACTATACCGTTGGAAAGCAGACATTTTGGCGCACGTTTTACCTGGCCTGCACAGTTCTACGTCAAGCATTAATAGGGTGCTAGGCGGTGAAAAAAATGCGATTTCAAGTTTTTGACAAAACTGCCATTTCGCGCGGCAATCGCACATCTTCAATGCAATAAAAAAATGTTTTCTAACATCAATTAAATAGAAAATTTAACGCTATTTTCAATGGTGTCATCAAATTTGAGCTATCCCCAAAATTGAGGGAGTTATGACGGTTTTAATGACATGATGTAAAAAACTCGAAAAACATGTTAAATCGCGAATAACTCGGAAACTAGGCCTCTTAAAAAAATTGGTAGAGGCACTTTTGATCGGAAATGAGTTGTAGAACACTTAGCAGTCGGGTTGTGCATAACTCCCTGTATACGTCCACTATTTATTTTAATGGGAAAAACTAAATTGGATCAATATACATTGAAATGTTCAAGAATAGCCCTGAATGGTAATCATAAATTTCATTGCGTTGTCGGAAACGTACACTCCCGACTACCATCACACAAATTGACATTATGTGGGTTGTAAACAATTTCGCCTTCCATAAATTTCGTCGACCATTGATTAACTAAGGACCCTGCGCAAACATAAGAGGTTCGTCATTGTCATCACTAATATGGGTTTCATCTGATAGTTTCTCATGGATACCGTGGGTTGATCGCCGAACTGTTGAATTTACAACCTGAAATGTAATTGTTCTAACTGATCTTTGCTTAATAATTAATTGTACAATTATTGTACAAGTGAACTTTTCTATCCATTTTCCAAGAAAAAACCCAAGACGCAATGTATTTTGACTAGAATCCACCCTTTGGTAAAAATAAAGGAAAATAATTTCCGAGTCTTTGAGAGTAAGAGTTAAAATAATTCACAGCCTAAACTCTGACTCGGTTTCCATAATTTTTGGTATTCTGTTTGGGTCTCTGTGCGTCCACGCTGTACGTACATCTCTCTATTTGGCAACTATTTCTCTTAACAGGAAAAACTAAATTGGTTTTCAGCTCGATTTCGTTGATATTTTCAGGAGTGACGCGGGTTTGGTCGTGAATGGTAGTCTAACGGACAGCAACTATGTTGTTGTACAATTCAGACAACCATCATGAAGATAGACATTATGTGACTTTCTAAATTTCATTACTGAGGATCAAAAGTAGCACTTGTTCATCCGCAAAACTTAGGATTCTTGTAATCGGTAACTGATATAGTTACCAACTGATTTCAATTAGTTTCTCAAGGGGTAAGAGCCAAATTTATCAAATTTACGACCTGAAATGTAATTAGACTACTCCAACAGACCTTTGCTCAATTGCGCGAATGCAATTTTTCATCTCCATTTTTCAAGCTAAGAAACCAAGAGGCTATGCATTCTAATTAGGAACCGCTCGCAGGTAAAAATAAAGTAGAATAACTCCCCGAGTCCATCTGCTAATTGTTGGCGTTTGCAAGAGAAAACGGGCCATATATCCAGTTAAGGGAAACGGTCCTGCCCATTCCAAACAGGTAATTGGGTTACGTTGGGATTCTGGTAGGAAATTCCCGAACCCTCAAGCTACCCCTTTGCGTTTCAGGTTTGCACAAGTTGAGATTGATAGAGCGGAAAAGGGAATCCAGGAGGGGGCTCCGCCAGATCGACGGAAACTCAATGGTTAACAACCATTAAACACCACTACGCTGGATGCCTATCAATGCTTTGAAAAGCAATTAGGCGTGAATGGGGTACATAGAATTAATCAATGTTGGTCGATAATTGTGATGTATTCTGTGATCATTGACGTTCAGAAAAAACGAGCTTTTTAGCTGTATATCTTTGGCAGAAAATAATCCGTTACTGAGACAAGGGATACATTGCGCATTCTATGCTTCATTTCAGTAAAAACGGAAAATAGAACGTTGTCTATTTTTCCACGAAAATAATGAGTACACAGTTAAATCGATTTCGACGGTTAGGTCATCATCAGTAACAAACATGAACTGAAACTACATCACAGATAGCATATGTATCTTATGTAGGATCGAGTGAGAGGAGATTGAATCCTATTGGCTCTGGAAAGTGAAAGGGGCGAGGAGGACCAACCAATCCCACTAAGGCTTACAAAGTGAAACGGGGCACAAACAGTAACATTATGGAGAAGGGGAACCGAACCTACTGCAAAAATGAACCCACCAACTGTGAAATATTTTTAGGAATAACTTCGTTTAAACATTTTCCTGACCTATCACTCTTAACAATTTCGAATTTTTCTAGCACATCCAACATACCTCCCTTTGGGCAAAAGTGAGGAAATTCTACGTATTGCCTCTTCGTCAGATCAAAAATAAAGCCATGATTGGACTCATTCAGATGGATTGCAAAGGCATAATCACCTTTGTTGCCCCTGAAATCATTTCCATGCTCCTTTATTCGTTCAAGCCCACATGAACATTTTAGTTTATAAACCCCACTTTTATCCTGAACGTTAATTTTATCCTTAACCGAACCCAAAGAAGCTTCAAGATTATTTTTATTCTTGAACCCGACATTGAAACCTCTGGATGACAGAATTTCAACAATTTTATGTGAATTTTTCCCATAAGAAGGTTTTTTTTGCAGTAGGTTTGGCTCCCCTTCCCCATAATGTTACTGTTTGTGCCCCCTTTCACTTTGTGAGCCTTGGTGGCATTGGTTGGTCCTCCCCGCCCCTTTCACTTCCTTGAGCCAATATGATTCAATATCCTTTCACTTGAGCCTATATAAGATGTGCTATCTGTGATGTACTTTCAGTTCATGTTTGTTCAACATTCTATTTTACTCCGCTTTTTATTGAAATGGGTTTTCATAACTTCGTAGCGAGTGACTTAGTCCGCTTCATTTCAGCTATTAGTGTCTTCAATGGACAACATTTCTAGGAGCTCACATCATAACAATCACTGAAGCAACTTTCATGAAAACATCAGTTCCTACTACCTCAGCTTTTGAGGTTTTCGTCTTTTCAGTCGCCTGAGTTAATCATCATTGTCCAGCATCTTCACAACCTCCTCGTTGATATGACCAAGGATCCTCTGCTGACTGGACCCACCACTTAAGTTTTTGATAACTCAATTTATTTCGCTCATCTTTAGGTCGTTATGGATATCATTATTGGTCATATAGCGGTACGCAGTAACAGCAGTTTGCAGTACTTGCTTCTGGAACCGCTGAAATATCACGATTAGAATGAGAAATGCAGCCCCAGAGCTGTGGTGTGCCTCCATACTGACTTTAGGACTTCACGCTATGAGGTTAACTTATTTTTTGTGGACAATTTTGACTGTCTACCAATCAACTAATACATTCTACGAAAGTCATTGTCCAATTCATTTTATGGTTTTATAGATCATCAATTCCAATCAGAAAAATAATGTTATATCAGCTGAAACCTAGATGTCCGAATTAGCCTGCCTAGGTAATTAAAAAACACATATTTCGGGGGTGTACGGAGACATTCTTTACTGAGTGTATGTGTGCGTATAGGATCAGGAGTTGCTATAGGTGGTAAAAGGATTAATAAAAAGTTGACCTGGTAATTGGGGGGAAAAATGAGCCACTCAGTATTGGAAATAAAGAAAAATAAGAATGAGTGAAAAATAAGAAGTGTTCAAAGCCCTGGTTTGAAAGCCAGGGTTATTCAAAAAGCCCTGGTATTCAGTAATCTCTCTTCTCGCATTTCACGGTTTTTCACCTGGATTAATTCCGTTAGGTGTCCGTATACTGATGCATTCCTGTTTCAGAGAGGCGTCCTAAAAACCAGGACATTTCAATAGGTTACTCTTCATACCCGACTGGTACGTAACTTCTGAGCATGACACAACTACGCAGTTCTTGGAGGAGTTCAAGGGGATGAACAACACTAATCTTAGAGTGCTGATCACATTACTTCCAATTAACGGAAAGAATAAAAAAAAGGAAGATCAATACAACCAATTGACCGAACCCCCCACGGAGCTGTCAAGTTCGCCCGGAGGCTGATTATAATTGAGTGACTCGCGAGACGGGATCGTGCGAAGGGGGCGGAGGGCTGATAGGAAATTGGAAAAGTAGATGGCGTGCCGGGAAAACGGTCTCGGGGAAAAGGGAGTGATTACGGATTATTAGAGGTTATAAAGCAATAGGTATAAGGGGCTGGGCCCGAATGAAAGGTTTTAGGTGGCTCCTCAGGAAGTGATCGTGGAAGGAGGTGAAAGCCACGCCCTTTCGGAACTTATCACTTTTCCACGTCTTTCCGTTATAGACATTGGCGTGGCCGTGATTGATGGGTTCGGGGTCCTCAATGTCCGACCGACATGAGTCTTGTTTTTGTACAAATTGACTTCTGACCGTTACATATAAGAGTTTCTCCGTAAAATGTATTCGAGAATATACCTTAGAACAGGGGTTCTCAACCTTTTAGTAACCACGTACCACTTCAAATTTTCAGAGATTTTGACGAACCACCTTTTATTTATATATTGCTTCCGAGTCTACTAAGGTAGCGGAAGCATTGTTTTCACTTTCGGAATGTGAAAATTTGTTTGTCTCCGAAATCAAAAATTCCACTCGCATTTTTCGTTATAGACATTTCTGAACAATTTTGGTTCCGTGTCTGTCTGTCTGTCAGCAAATCTGATGAAATTTTCAGGGATTGCGCGGGTTGGGGTGTAGATGGCCCCCGGATCAATAGTAGCCTCTGCGCATACGCAAACGTGAAATACTTGTTACGCGCATAACTCCTGGAGTTCTTGACCAATTTCGATGAAATTTTCAGGGATTGTTCGGTTTGATGTGTAGATGGTCCTCTATTAGTTTCATGACCCCCGGATCAATAGTAGCTTCTGCGCATGCGCAAACGTGAAATCCTTGTTACGAGCATAACTCCGGGAGTTGTTGACCAATTTCGATGAAATTTTCAGGGATTATTCGGTTTGATGTGTAGATAGTCCCCTATAAGTTTCATGACAACCTGATCAATAGTAGCCTCCGCGCATGCGCAAACGTGAAATCCTTGTTACGCGCATAACTCCGGGAGTTCTTGACCAATTTCAATGAAATTTTCAGGGATTGTTCGGACTTATTAGGTATATTTTATAGTTTGTTCAATAGTTGAACATGCCTACCTTTATTTTCCCAAGTTATGCTCCTGCATAACAATAAATTTACCCTAATTCAATATTTACTTCGCCTAATTGAACGAAGTTCTTTAGTCAATAATAATTTTCAATGATCTATACAGTCATGTTTTGGATACGAGGAAGCTATGTGCCACACCCACTTGGCAGACGTTTTTTAAAATTTATTTATATATAATTACATTTGTATATGTGTACATTTGGTCATGTTCAGGAAAATAAAAATGCATTCTAAAACTATATGTACATAGAATTTACTTAGATACTAAATAAAATGTGTTTGGGCAATAGGTAGGTACGGGTTTCAAAATATTACAGACCAATTTACCTATCCCAAAGTTGAAAATGAAAACAATATTATATCAAAATTAAAGGAGCTCCTTCTAAATTTATTACTCTTAATTTCATCTTATATTAATTTTTTATGAGTATGGAAAGTTCTGACCGTGAATGTTTGGTGGGTATGGAACGAGGTCGTATTGTTGGAAGCTGCTGATGAAAAGATGAGGAGAAGCCAGCACCAGTGAATCTTTTGCGTGCCAATTCGGATTGCCCATGTTCTCCATTCAATTACTATCTTGTGCCAGGTACAAAAAGTTAACACGTCTATAGCCTTTCTGTTCAGCCTTCGAAATTAGTATGTAACCATACCATATAACACATTAATTTCATACATTACGTGATTGATGGGATCCTCAACGCCCGACTGACATGAGTCTTGTTTGCCTTGACATGACCTACCTCAAATATTGGAATGAGATCGCTATGATAACCAGTGATAATTTAGCGACTAAAATTGTATTTTTTAAACAATCTCTAATAAACAAATGCACTCGTTAATTCAGCCAAGTGGAGGGATGGTTTTTGAAGTGGCCCGATTGAATTTTAAAATTTGAATTTCTGGTTTAAAAATAGAATTTGGCCTCTAAGAACTACTGCATCCTGTCTGGTTTCGTCTAAGGAAAGCGTGAAATAAAGAAATGCAAGCTGAGCACTTGCATTTTTTTTCAACTACTGGGGGTAGGAAATAGCCCTTTCTCTGCGAATTACCCATAACACATTAATTTCATACTGTACGTGATTGATGAAGTTGGACGAACCTTGGTCTGCCCGTTGTTCTGAGGAGATGGCGTCAGGCGGTCGCACACTGCGTTCGCTTTTGTCGACAGTTCGTAAATGTTGAGCATGTGCGCTGCCTGTACGTGAACCATCAGATCCCAAGCCGAACCGAAACGCTCTTTGCATTGCACGCAGGTGAGTGCTACTCCGTCTTCCGTATCTGAAGCATCGAATGGTATAAAGTTGACAAAATCACTTCAATTTACAACATTTTCATTAGCTTAACTAAAATTGAATATCTTCCAAAAACATCTAACTGTGACATACCACGTTATCAGTCAACGCAGAAACAAAGAGCGACAAATCATGGACTATGAAACGAGCGGTGATGATAACTGGAAGTGCTCTTTGGAACTGTTTTTCTAAATAAACTACTCTCACTAAGAACTATGACAAAAGAACAACCTTAGTCCGCTTTTTATGAAATTACCAGTTCCTCAAGTTTTAATCAATGAAAAAAGGTTTAAAAAAAGTGTAAAATTGTATATATTACGCATCATATTTGCGATAGTTCTCGCGAAATGTCAAGAGAACCGTTCTTCGCTTTGTGTTCACTACATACCGGCCCCAGCTTTCCCCCAAAGTAAGAGCTTCTCTCTATCGCAATTAACTGTCATATAAACGTTGTTGACATACACCACAACTTCTAATCAAACTCCTATCCTCCCACACCTACCACGGTATCTCTTCAGCCCTATTGAAGTGTATTCAATAATAAAAGAGGAGTAAGGACGGGAAAGAACCAATTTATTTTTTTGAAAAGAGGAATTATTTTTGAAAAAGGTCTTATTCAATTTATAAAAGGACGAACTCAATTTGTGAATGCGGTATTACCCTTGATGCTGCCATTCATTGTACTGCACTTGCACGTAAACCTCAGCTTGCAGAAATCCTTTTTGTGTTCCAGTAGCTCTTGAAGCTCGGAGAACATTTCTCTGCAGTTTCCGCAAATGAGGATGTCCGGGTTACCTGAAATATAAACGGCTTTTTGAATCTAAAGCGGATAAAAGTAGAATCTTGGATCCAATTAGAGTCCTTTGAAAAAAAAATCACTAATGGGACAATGACCGATGGTCCTCGAATCACCAACGTCTATCTTGAGCTATGTTGGAGAGCGATATTGAAGGGATGAAATATTAAAAAATCGGAATGCCGGAAACTTTTGCTGTAATGGATACGTTTTTATGGTTGATATGGATTGACATTCATTCAATGGATTGAATCCTTGAATGATATGGATCACTTTCATCAGCTGGATAAGGGATTCTTGAATCTTCCCCCCAGGGAGATTTAGCAGTCTCCTTCTAGCGTCTGGGACCACTTCTGAATAATTGTTAAAGGCATTAGCCGCTGTAACGGAACTTACCTGGAAGATTACACTGTTCTGCACGAAAATCATCCTTCAAATGAAAACGTGCTTTCTTACAGTTTTCAAGTGTGCTGACCACGAATTTGAAGTCAGATTCTGTCTATAGCATTAGCAAACTGAATTAAACCTTTAGCAAACTGAATTAACCCTTTCGCAATTGGAATTAAACTTTTCCTCCATATCTGTATTTGCGAAAGGTTTAATTCTAATTGCGAAAGGGTTAATTCTAATTGCAAAAAGGTTAATTCTAATTGCGAAAGGTTTAATTTCAATTGCGAAAAGGTTAATTCAGTTTGCTAAAAGTTTAATTTAATTTGCTAAAGGTTAATTCAGTTTGCTAATGCTATATCACGCACAGCTTCTTGAGAAATTCTAGTTTTCATCCAAAAACGTGAGTTTTTTGTAAATTTGACGAATTTTTTTCGGCATCAAAACATAGTGAAAAAAATTCAAAAGCCCGATGATTTTGAGCTCAATCATGTATATTTGAACGAGAAAAAAAATTAATGGGAATACTACAAGTAGTTGAAGAAATACGGCTAAAAGTTTTTTTTTTCTTCAGTTTTTGATCTTGAGGGATTTGGTCTCTACCTAGATCTTTAGGGGAATGACCTGCTTCTCTCTTTTATGGTGGTTTCATTTTCATTAAAATCCTTGTTTTTTGTGCGAGTGGGACAGCAGAAAAAGAAGAGACCATTATGTCGTAAAAAAATGGCCAGAGCGTAAGGAAAAAGTAGGCGAAAAAAAAACATTGCCAATCCTCCATTAGTGGACAAAAACCAAATAATTTTATCCCCACTCCACATAAAATTGGGGCTAATGAAAAACTTTGTAAAAGCAACGGACAAGGAAGGAGAAGGTTTCAAATACTTGAAACAAAAATTTCCGCATCTCAGCAATGCTAAGATAAAGGAGGGAATTTTCGTAGGACCCCAAATTCGACATCTACTCAAGGACCTCACTTTTGAAGCAAAGTTAAATACTACTGAGGAAAAGGCTTGGAATGCTTTTCGAGAGGTATGTGCTAAGTTTTTGGGAAACGAAAAATCTAGAGACTACCGAAAAATAGTCCAAGAACTGCTTACTTCATATAAAACATTGCGTTGCAATATGTCCTTATAAATACATTTCCTGCATAGTCACCTAGACTTTTTCGCCCCAAATTTGGGTGTAGTTTCAGACGAACATGGAGAACGATTCGACCAAGACATATCCAGAATGGAAAAAAGGTATAGTGGCAAATGGAATAAGAAGACGCTGGCGGATTACTGCTGGACACTTCAGCGAAAGAGAGGAGGAAGAGTACAAAAGAAAAAACTACTCATTGAGGATGTGTGTATATTTTTTTGAGTTGTGTCCTATTTAGTATTATACCTGATCGCATGCAGGATTCAATTAATTATATTTTACCGTTGAAAAAGAAGAAAAATCTGTTATAATAATGATAATGAAGTACAATTCTTCATTTTTTTCAAGTTTCTCATCTTTTCTTTCAAAATCAAAGAGTGATCGAATTTTTCTGAGTTCAGATTCGGACTCAGTACACCTGAAAACACGAGAAACAGGCAAAATTGTACAGAGGAGGGGGGAAAAGTTTTTTTTCTGCAGAACAGTGTTATTCTAATGAACGGGAGTAGCGCAGTGACCAAAGCGCAATGGCAGGGCCGTTCTTCCTCGGGAAGGGAAGGAGGAAGAAGGGATACGACCAGGTATAAATACCCAGACACCGAGCTGGGACTTCATTTGGTCAGTGAGCTCTCTCTTAAGCTGAAAACTTTGCCTTAATAATGCTAAAAACCCCAAACAACCCCCTCATTAGTAGGTTATAGCAGGTACACCTTTTAGCCTCCCCCTTGAGTAAGAACGATGATGTATGCAGAAGTAGCATTCTGGAAACATCAAGTCCCCTGCTCAACCTCCTCTCTTCATCTCACAGATACGAAGTCCTGCAGATATAGGTCTGGAATCATCGACTTCCTCTGCTCAATATCCATCCTATTCCGAGTTAGAGTGACTGGTGTACGCGGACTATATGTCACAGAAACACCTTCACCCGTAACTGAACTTCCATCCTCTCTGCCAGTTTGACCCTGATGTCGTCGGTTCACACTATGGAAACTTCCTAAATACTCCACACCTACTCCAACTGATCCAGAAAATGAACTAGCCAGAATTTAGCCTAAAAACCACTATCTTCCTGCAGAAGAGAAAGTAAAATTAGTAGAGGAACTAATATAACTAATTCCCTACAGCCTCCTTAGACTTAGAAAGGGCAACTTGATTATTTCATCACCTCCCCTTATCACAACAAACAAACAATCGCCCTCACGAACGTGTCTAAACAAAGCGAAAATCTTCTAAATGATTGCAATGGTCTTTAGTTTTCAAAAGTTTCTCTGAAATCAAGTTTGTCATAACTGTTATACAGGGTGTCCCAGGATTTATGCACAATCTGACTCCTACGTGTTCTACAACTCACTTCCGAACAAAAATGCCTCATGGCAATTTTTTGCCAAAGGCCTCGTTTCCGAGCTATTCGCGATTTAAGATTTTTTTCGTGTTTTCAATCTTATGTCATTAAAACCGTCATAACTCCCTCAATTTTGGGATAGCTCAAATTTGATGACACCGGTGGAAAGAGCGTTAAATGTTCTATCTATTTGATGCCAGAAAACTTTTTTGATTGTATTGAAGATTAAGTTTGCTCAAACAAATTGTTATGTATTTTATGTTGGCAAAATCTTGAACGGCATCATGTTTTTGGGGATCTCGATAGAAACCCCATGAATGCTTAAAGCACGATAACTATCGCGAGTGTGTCTGAATTCCGCCAAAATTTCCTTTCCAACTGGTCGGAGTTTTTATAGGTGTGTAGGAATAGAAAATATTTTTAGTTGTTCGACAATGGTTAGATTTAACTGCAGAAAAACGTGGGTTTTCTGTTAAAATTTAGAGTTTTTCCAAAAGTCTCGACGAAAAAAAAGTTTGGAGGCGGGATTTATTTAACTTTGCTCGCTGAATCGAATGGTGACAACGCCAGACCTCTCAAGTGTCGATTCAAGTTAGTTTTGTCGGATGCATAAACCCGTTCGTTTGTGAACAGCGTCTACGGCATTTCTAAGCTGTCCGGCCAAAGTCAGGATAATCGAAGATCCGAGAGACGGCTATTGTTTGTGTTAATTTACGATTGATTGCGACGAGTTGCATTAATCTTTTTGCTGACACTATGGACCCTTGTCAAAACAGGCTTCCGTATCAATACCAACTCTTCCCTTTCGTCTCTTTCCTCGCTGTATTTCCTTCAGCGAGGTTTTTCCTGTTGCATATTCCCATCATGGTGCGCTACAGCTATTGAACATAGCTGGTAGTAATAACCGAAACCTTAGTGACAAAAAACAATTAGATAGAAGATAAACAGCAGAAAGTTTACTAGATAAAGAAGGATCAGTGACATAAACAATATTATCTACCAATATTTTTTCCTCATACTATCCGACGTGTTCGCTAGGGTGTGAGTTGTACACAGGAGGAGTGTGACTCCCTTGTTGCTTCAGAAGCATTACCATTGGCAAAACCGTACACCAAAATCTTGTCAACATACTCACTTAAAGTCCGGTGTGGTCTAATGGAAGTAATTCCAAAGATGGGTGACATTTGGATGCTTCGGACCACCCCACCGAACTGCTTAATCCCACCGACAGGCTCTTCAAACACTGGTGTGCCTTCATCATCAACAAGCGAGTTCAATTCAACCCCCTCGCTGCTGACGGTCTATCACCTCCCCCACCAACGCCTCGTCTAAATCGCCCTCGCTATGTATTCAATAACTTCATCTCCATAGACTAGCTACAAAATCAAATGAAGCACCGTGTACTTAATTAATTTTCCTAGTTAATTAAGGTCAAATGTTTTGAATACGTAAGCCACTTCGTCAATACGGTATGTTATCTAATTTAACGGCCGTAAATAAAAGGATGTCAAAAAAAACCTACTCACTTGTGGTATAGCTACTCAACTGGAAGCAAATAATCGCAATCAATCGTAAATTAACACAAACAATAGCTGTCTCTCGGATCTTTGATTATCCTGACTTTGGCTGAACAGCTTAGAAATGCTGTAGACGCTGATCACAAACGAACGTTTTCAATCATTAAATTCATTTTATTTTTCATTTTTAAATATTTATTTTTAATTTATATTTTAAAAATCTTTTTTAAACTCTAACTCTTTGTATGAACTCAATTTAAACCCCAATATCTTACTATTGTCGAAACTGGATAACATGTTTGAGTCAATAAACATTTTACTAAAACTGAATTTGGTCAGAAACAACAAATTATCAACATTACAACACCCAATGCTACGGCCAAATCAGATTGGGGTTGATAATACACGGCGCACAAAGCAACCCCTCCCGCAAGACCGGAGGGTCGTGCGGGTCATTGCATATCCTGGCCCCTGACCAAGACATTGCGTCCTCCGTAGCTTTCCCAATTTTCAAACATTAGGTCTTATTTAGTGATACAGGGTGTCCCAGGACTTATGCACAATCCGACTCCTACCTGTTCTACAACTCATTTCCGATTGCGATGAGTCGCATTCATCTTCAAGAATTTTGGAAAAACCTCAATTTTAACAGAAAATACACGTTTTTCTGCATTTAAACTCCATTTCCTTAGCTAAAAATATTTTTAAAAACCAAAACGACTACACCGTTGGAAAGCTGACATTTCGGCGGACGTTTTACCAGGGCTGCACAGTTCTGCGTCGAACATTCATGGGGTTTCTAGGCGAATGAAAAACGGGCGATTTCAAGATTTTGACAAAACTGCCATTTCGCACTTCAATCTTACATCTTCAATACAATCAAAAAAAGTTTTCTGCCATCAAATAGATAGAAATTTAACACTCTTCCCAGCGGTGTCATCAAATTTGAGCTATCCCCAAAATTGAGGGAGTTATGACGGTTTTAATGACATAAGATTGAAAACACGAAAAAATCTTAAATCGTGAATAGCTCGGAAACGAGGCCTCTGGCAAAAAATTGCTATGAGACATTTTTGGTCGGAAATGAGTTGCGAAACACGTAGGAGTCGGATTGTGCATAACTCCTGGGACACCCTGTATATTGTGAGCAAGTGAAGAGTATGTAGGTGTTTTATTTTATCCCGGTCAAGATCAGTTTTTCTATTCTATTCCTGTTCTAGGGGGGTTCTAAATCAGTACTGGTGTAAAATACATATCACCACTGGTATTTAGCTATCAGCTTATAAAATATTCAGTCTTTACGAGCCATATCTATGACAAAGTCATCCCACCACGGTGCACCGTCTTAGGGACATCGACATGTCTTGCAATGTGTGGATACACAATGATTAGCTACGTAACCGTTGAGGCAAACTTTTATCCTGATCGAACCTTGGAGGTGAAATACAAATTAAGCCCTTTTATAGGCATCCTGACTACGATTATCTCCATATTTGGATGATAAGTTATTGACTACGTCTGATAAACATAGACCAATGTTTTACGTGATGTATTTTAATACACCTATAGTAATGAACCTTCACGTTTTAACTTGCTGCATCCATCATATACTTTTACAGACTTTATTGAAATGTGGTAACGTGAATATCATCCGTATTTGGATGATAAGTTATTGACTACGTCTGATAAACATAGATCAATGTTTTACGTGATGTATTTTAATACACCTATAGTAATGAACCTTCATGTTTTAACTTGCTGCGTTTTCATGTCCATCATATAATTTTACAGACACGCAGTTTATTGAAATGTGGTAACCGAGTGAATTTATAATCAGCCACCAGAATAATATGACAGGAATAAAACATAATTATAATTGAATAACATTTAAAATATAAAACAACTATGTTATATACATGGTTTGTAGGGCAGACGCTAAATTCAAAGGTAGGGCTAGAAAATGATTATTATTCTGAAAATAAGAGTGGAAGTAGATGATTTTGAGGATTTAACGGTTGCACTTGTGCTACTCTACCCTCACGATGAAGGTAGTTGAATTCAGAAGATATTGTTTCGACTCCATAAGAACTTCAACAGATTCTTTGAAATCAGCTCAAGAAGTTTTGCTTTCCAAAATGATTAAATTTTTGACAATGAGTGTAGAGTATTATTAACGGTGAGTATTATAAACTATCCACAGTACAACCCACATAACCTCTGGTGTTTCCGTCAAATTGGACGATGTCAACTATCGTTCAAATTTTGTAACCATTAGGTAAGATTGTTACATGACATTAGATACAAACTTGCAACCCCCACCTTGCCTCCGAACGAGCAGTTTTTTTGTTTTTGTTTTGATCGCAGTAACCTAGTGATTCAGTGAATGTGAATACTGGAGTGAACTCCTAAAAGGGTTTATAGCCGATGCACGGGTTGAAGCATTCTGATATTCATGAAACTAACAAGAACTACACAGGTGCTTTATGTTTCACAAACCGAGACGTGGTCTGTTTTTCGATTTCAGCTTTCCATGCAAGGAAAGCAGGTTCATTCTCAAAAGTAAGACTCTTGGTAGAAGTCGAGAATAGGTGATCTCTTCCTGAAAACACCGTCGCCATACTGAAAAACCCGATATCTCCTATCGATATAGGTCCACGCTTTCGATGTGTGTTCTGTCTAGTTTGGTTTTCTGGATGCTGGCTTCACTCGCATCTCAAAAACAAAAAAAAATATACTACATCAATCCTTCTAGTAAAGTATAAATCAGTTGGAAAAATATACCAGAATGTGTTAACACTTGTGTCTCTGCGTATTAAAACGACTTCTTGTGCGTATTAAAACAGACCACATCTCGGTTTGTGAAACATAAAGCACCTGAGCAGTTCTTGTTAGTTTCATATCAGAATGCTTCAACCCGTTTATCGGCTATAACCCTTTTAGGAGTTCACTCCAGTATCCACATTCACAGCATCACTAGGTTACTGCGATTAAAAAAAAAAAACCTGCCCGTACGGAGGCAAGGTGTGTATCTAGTGTCGTGTAAGATTGTTATAAGAGTTTTAGATGAGTCACGCATGAGATAACATGACATGTGTGATGACTCACATTCATCATTCATGGAGGGGCGTACATAACATAACACTGACTTTGAAATACTTACAGCTACCCGAAACAAATATAACTTTCACTCACTGTAAATTTTGACTTGTGGTGGAGGGCTGGAAGACATTTTGTGAATTTTGTTGTTGGGTGAACGGTTAGGTCCTGGCGGTGAATTCAAAAGCGTCCGCGGCCTTTTCAGCGGAGGCATGATCCGCTGCGCACCAGTAAACGCTGCACCACTCGCGTAGTAACTGAAACAGGTAATATCAAGTTTAGTTATATGACGTCATGCTCACTAATCATATCACTTACACATTTATATTTGAAATCACAAGTTGTGCCGTGAATAAATTTTGAATTCCAGCCACGTTTGAAGGAAGCGGTTTCGAGTGTTCAGCTCCTGGCCATTGCCTAGTAGGCAGAAGAATTATATTTCTCTTGTTAATGTTTCCTCCGGGATGTTGGCTCCAGATTATTTGGAAATTTTATTTTAATGAAATTTGATCAATTATTTACTCAGGAAGAGGAGATTTTATCATTTACCAGCGGAAACTAAAACAAAACCCACGTGTACCTATTGAACAGGGACTTAGATCCTGGCTCACCCTTTCGCTGAACATCGAGGTCTTCCGTTCTCCTCGTTTCGCCGATGCCTACCGCACATATTTTCTTAAACTTTTCTTCGTAAACCCATACATTTTATTTTATTGTTCGAGAACGTCGAACTACTTCGTTTTAACTGTTTTCCATCCTCGCCAAAGAAGAATCGCCGATCTGGTTGAATCGCCGACGGCTAACATCAAGTATTCCATCTATAACGTACCGGTATGACGACGACCATATTTTCTTCCAGCCAATTTAAATGGGGAGACTTATTTACAGTTAGCGGAAATAATAGACCAAAGAAAACAGCCATTATTGAAACTGATTATACCATTGGAAAGAGCATTAGATGAAGCAGTTTTGATGAAATTTGACAACCTCAAGGACCAATTTTGTCGGAAATTAACGTTTTTATTGTAATAATTGAGTCTAATCAAGTTGAATAACTCCGAAAATGGTCCATCCCTATGAAAATTTAATACTGAATCCGAAAAGTGGGTAAAAAATGGAAATAAGTGTACGCACAAGGGAGAAATAGTGGTTTTATGACGTAAGGTCGAGTTCAGTCGAAAAATTACTTTAAAAAAATCATTACTTACAAACAGAAAGTGATAGGACACTCGTTCAGACGGGGTTTTACTACATTTTTGATGCAGATTAACAAGAAAAATTGTCGTTACTTATCTGCTTCCACCTTGTATACAAGAGTGTCTAAATTCAACTTGTTGAATTTTTTTAGTATTTTCTCTTTAGCCTTTTCAAGTTCTTTATAATATGTATTTCATATATTTTAAATTTCGCGGGTTCATCTCTACATTTAGTTTCGTATCACAAAATTCCTCCAGTCTATTTGTTATACCGGGTGCCGAGGGTGAAGTTGCCACAAAAAGTGCCTCGTAGAAAGTGTCTCACTAAAATGACTGTCGTATATTACACCCATAGTGGGGACTCCATTCAAGCAGCTTGTGTTGCCGAATTTTCCGATTCTTTTTTGTTCTATTAAAAACGATATATTTCAGATCAATCTAATTTAATTAAGCAAGCGGATGAATGGAGGGGGTGATAGTATTTCCGTGTTTTTTGGCTGAAAACCCTCTTTAGTGTAATAAACCCCAAATTTAGCCGATTTATTCAAGCGATCTTCGTACGAGCTAAAATCCCCAGCCAATTTTCTTCCTTTTTCGGTCGGTCAAGAATTTGGCCTGATTTTAAAAATATTCATTTTCAGTGAACAGCCTTAGGGGAAGAATGTAAATACTGCAGAAGTAGTCCGCTGTTTCTTTAACTAAGTGCAGAACTAAGCCGCCGTGAAAGGAAGACCGTAAGGGCCTTGTCTGGGAGAAGAATGGCACTTGGGCAAAGTAGAGAACTAACGGGATAACTTCGCTGCAGTTTCCAGTGACTTCTTCGCTACCCGTGGCAAAGGTGTTTCCTTCAAGAGTTTTCGACGTACTTCCCACCTACCGATTTCAGGTTTGTTTCTCAACAAGTTAGATGGGTAGCGTAGAACATTATATATCGTTGGGTACGCCTGTGAGCGTCTAAGGCAGAAGAATATGATCCTTCCCTTCCACTATACCAAATCGCAAAAGGTGGCTTGTCGCAGTTGACTTGGTGAACCCATTAAGTTTATTCTTTCGAAAAAATTGAGACAAATCCTGCATGGCCAATCTGCAACCATCTGGCAGCCACATTACATACATTTGACAGTTGGCATGAGGGACTCAATTACAAGCGGCGGAAAACCCTCCAATGAAGTATGCTGAACTGCTCCGATCTTACCTCACCAATCGCTACTTCAGAATAAAGCAAGAAGATGCCTACTCAGAGCCACAGCTGATCACTGCAGGGGTCCCGCAAGGGAGTGTTCTTGGGCCACTCCTGTATGTCCTTTATACCAGTGATCTCCCAGAAATTGAAATGAACACTACAACTACTTTACTGCGGGCGATACGGCGGTTCTGGCAGTTGGAGAAAATAATATTGAGTCCATCACAAAGTTAAAAAGGTCCTTATCCTGCATTCAACAGTAAAGTGGAGATTCAGAATTAATGGAAATAAATCGGTTCACGTCGAGTTCACTACAAAAAAATCGACTATGTACCGGTTCATCTAAAGGACAAAGTTATTCCGTATGCTAACGAAGCTAAATACCTCGGTATGACGCTCGATGCCAGGATCAGTTGGAGAGCCCATGTTAAAAAAAGGGGAGAAATTCTACTGAAATTCAGGAAAATGTACTGGCTAATGGGGAGACGGTCGAAGCTGTCGATCCAGAACAAGCTAACCCTGTACAACCCGGTCCTGAGACCTGTTTGGACCTATGGAGCCCAGCTGTACGGCTCACTCAAATCGAGATATTATCCAAAGTTGCCAAAATAATGTGCTACGAACTGTTATGAATGCACCATGGTACATCATGAACTTCAGGTCGAAACAGTTAGCGAGGCTATGAAGCGACAAGCTGTGAGTCATCTCCAACGGTTAAGACATCACGTCAACAAGAAAACTGTCCATCTCCTTGACGCAAGTGACATCATCAGGAGACTAAAGCGCACCAAACCACAGGATCTTGCCTATTTGTGAAGTAGTTGAGAGGATCCATCAGTCAGAAAAGACAAAACTCAGTGATGTATCTTAGTTTTGAATATTTATCCCTATTTTCAATATAATATTGTTAATAAGTTATAACTTGGTACAATAAAATAAATCTTTAAAAAAAAAAATTATATACGAGTATGTTTTGATCTTAGCGTACTCATTAGATCTTTGAGGTCCAATAGAGGAAGTAGATACACATCCGGAAATATTACGGAATATTTGGGGTTTTCCATGTGTAGGTAAGTATGCCGTTACTGAGTGTGTTGGTAAACGATTATTAATGCAGCATTTTTTCTTCCACAAGATAAACATGACGTCCGGAAATATTACGGAATAATTCATTGGGGTTTACAATTAACCATTGATATGATACACGTATAATTATGCCGTTACTGAGTGTGTTGGTAAACGATTATTAATGCAGCATTTTTTCTTCCACAAGATAACAGACATCGGTTGTCAAGTATGCCGAATCCAGTATGACAAGCTCGTTAGGGTGTGTGACATTACGATTAACAAAGTTCGTATATCTTGTCAACATGGTCAGGCACAGGTCTTACACAGTCTTACCGCTGTAAGTTTGATGTTCAGGAATTCGAATCATACTAAATCTGATGTAAATAAGTTTACTATGATTTATTTTCTTCTTATTCGTGATGGTCGATTCGTGACGCTCGCAAATTTTAAATAATAAATTTTATACTGCATCACTTTATTGCAATAATTCATTCGCTCATTGCCACTGAATAGTAACGGTTGTAACAGCTTTTATCATGATTCATGATTGTTATAACAAATTGGTATGAAATACATTTTATTCAGCGTTCCTCTTAACAATCTGTTAATGTCAATCTACGTTGTTATAACAAATTATGTTACGAACGCCTTGAAGCAAAAGCTGTACAAGGCCCAAATCGGGAAAATAAGCCAGTGGACATGCGATGTCTTCCAATGGAAGCTCTTTTCAGTCATTCAAAGTACCTGACGGTGTATTGAAACGCGTGAACGGCAAAATCAAAAGTAGTTGTTCCTTATCTGAGACGTTTAGGGAGGATTGTTATGACCTGAGTAAGCATTTGTCGCATTAGGAGAAAACGTCAAAGTACGAGATAACGTGATTGGGTTGAGTAGACATACGTTGCGAATCAAGGTTATCATCTGTCACGGCGCCCTGCACATTAACCGCGGAGCGAGGCCGAGCCGCAAATTGCATTACGTTTGTCAAGGTGCAATTTACTCGCCATTGCCGGAGGATCGACATGTTATCTGGTCCAATGATAAGGGATGTGCCGACCCCTTCGTTCCAACCCCCTTATGACTGCGGTGCACCCTCGCGCTTATTGGTGATTTGTGGAGAAGGAACCGCAGCGCGATGTTGGTATCGTCATTATCGTCATCATCATCAAGAGATGGTCGGAGGGATGTTACGTTTCCTCCGCGGCTGTTATCAGTAAAGGGAGGTTTCACTGTTGTTTTCGTTTATGATAGCAACAGGCTGTGAATCATGATGAATGATACCCATGGACGAGAGTAGGTAATCTCGTGAAACTTCCGTGTTCGCTTATTTTCGATGTGCAATGGATAGCGCCAATGATTTCAGGAATGCTACCCAAGTACAGCCTTTACAAACCGATGATCACAGAAAAAGGTGCGATGTTGATAACGTCAAGATCACCAAGGGATGTTCGGGGGGATTTTAAGCTTCCTCTGCGATTGCTTCCAGCAAAGGTAAGGTAAGACGCTTCCAGCTGTCGTTTTTGTTCAAGCTAGCTGGCAATAGTCATTGCAAGATGAATGATGTGACGAGAGTGGGAAATATCCTGATTTGTGTCTTGTAGAATTTCCGTGTTTGCTTATTATTGATGTCGAACGGTGTAACATATGAGGTGATGGAGGTGTAGCTGCCCCTTCAAAGAGCTGTGGCGATTGATGCCCTCAACACCCAGAGGATATCACTAACGCTAGAAGGAACAGGTTTATCCTCAAGGCGGCGAATGCAAGAATCGGGAAGTTTAACATCTGCGTCCTTCACAACAGATAGTGTAAGTGATCTCCCAAAAGTGTGGCATTTATACAAATAGATAATCACAGAAAAAGAAGTGATATTAGTCAACATTATCAAGATATGTTTGGAAGGGGGGGCCTCTGCAATTGCTTTCAGCAACGGTAGATTTCACTGTTGTTTTCCTTTGTATTAGCCGGCAACAGGCATTGAACCATGATTTGATATCCTTGGGATGTGAGTGGGTAATGTCTGAATTTGGATCTTGTGATACTTTCGAATTCTCTTATTTCCTGTATTCAATGGATAGTGTGCTATTTAATAAACTGGCTTACGAAAGAAAGACACTTTTTAGGAATGCTGAGAAAGAACAAAATACAAATGGTGCACATATGTACATGTCACATTAGCTTAGAAGAATCTGGATCTAGATAGAATAGAGATGGATCCAGATCGTGGCATTTATGATTAGTGCTCATGCGATAAATCAATATGTATCAATAGGATTTCAGGATGGCTCATGAAGGATCTTCAAGTGCCGCATTTACAGAAACAGATGACAACAGAATAAGGGGCCATGTCAGTAACGTGAACATCATCCAGATATGCTTTAAAGAAGGTTATGTTTCCTCTGAGAATGATATCATCAAACGGAGGTTTTACTGTTGCTTTGGTTCATGTTGGCTGACAACAAACATCGAATCTTCATCAATATCCTTGGTTCAAGAGATCAAGTAATATCCTAATTTGCACCTCCAGGAGTCTAATTGTTTGATTTTGACGAACAATAGATGGAACGTACGATCTAAGGAATGCTCACCAAGTGCCTCATTTTAGAAACAGATAATCAGAAAATGTGATCATTTGTTACGATCGAAATTGCTAAAATATAACAATAACAGACCAATCCACTCTAGTTTCGACATGTAAATGGTCCGAGCAACCGTTTCGGGGACGAGTGCACGCATTGATGTCCCACAGGTGTATTTCGCTGTTCTCGAGTTAAATTAGAGCAACGGGTTTTCATGTTTATTTAGCGTTACGAATATGGGCGGTGGGGCAGGGTCAGACAAACATTGCTCGAAGTCCGGGAAATTCCTCGTTTAATTTAGCGGCGTTTCAGGGGAGGGCTCCAAAACATACAAAACGGCGCCCCCATATCTATAAGATACAGGGGAGAAAGTAAGTGAAAGTTCGTGACATGTTAATGACGTTATTTTCATCTCGACGCCAGTTTAAAAATTCTTCAACAACGTGGACATTTTTAGTTCCAAGGTGCTTTCCTCACTACCGACTAAAGCATACCATACTTTTCCAATAAGTTGACTTCCTTTTCCAGTGAGATACGTAAATTAAGGGGACGAATGAGACATTCCAACAATCACTTTGGGACCAACCAGGTCAAAATCAGTGAACTGGTGTGATGAATTTACCAAAAAACCAGAAAAATGTGTTGCTCCATCAAATTTTTTGGCGAGGTGAACCTATAAGCAATATCTACAATGAAGAATGGAAAAGACAAAATTTCAAACATCAAACTTGGAGTTGCTGAGGAAGATTTGGCTTGATCCATCCAGTATCATTTCACAATTGCCTCCAAAAAGGTGCTTTTCCAAATGGACCTCAATTAATCGATTTTAACATTGATTGCATCTGCGCTCAAGCTGTTGCTCTTGTGTTTACATAATTTTAATGCAGAAATTTCTGCCCTATTTTAAAATGAGTCATCTTACTTCAAAAGAATGAAGGTAATAAATATCGTGTTCCCCAATGCTTGCCTACTTCTTTCGCAGGTCATTAGCTGCCGACAACGACACTCAAATTTAACTGTAGGGGTTAAGAGGCTCTCGGAGGGAGCTTGAAGAGCTTCACGCGTTCTCTTGACAACTTTTGAGTTTGAAGATGGCACTTCACTGCGAGCAAATGCAAATACATTCGTGCGTCCATTAAAACAAAAAAATTCCGTTATTCATTTCTTTGTGATGTAAAAGTGCGGTCCTCAAAAGCTATGAGTGAACAACGGGAGTCGAAATGTCTCACAGTCGATCTATGCAACAGTAATCGCGAACTGTTAGGAGAACTGTTTCATGGAACGTCGGTAGCTTCACCGAGAACACTGACGCATTCACTTCATACAAGCCCCAGCTTTCCCTCAAGGTAAGATCTTCCCTCTATTTTGATTCTCTCTCTAGCAATTAACTGTCATATAAAACATCACTGATATATGGGTCATTTTCACGTAAGTGGCCAAATCTGCGGTCGGAGGAAAGAACAATTATAACTTCAATTTTCCACCGTTCTATATTTACAACTGTTCAACTACGACAGTAGTACATTAGTGTGGTAGATAACTGCACTATTTTTCCATTTTTATAGCTTTTATGATTTTTTTAATGAATAGCCTAGACAGGGGAATGACACCTCAGCAGGGGAGCTGATATTGTTACTACAGGGGGGATTATGGAACGACTGGGTGGATAATGGAAACCGAGTTCTTCACTGTTAATTTTGGCATTATTACTAGAAAGGTTAGTCTAGTGAAACAAAAACTTGCAACAACATTTTAAATTCAAATTCAGAACAAACATGAATAGAAACTAGATTGAGGAACACTTAATAGGAAAGAACTTCCGTGAAATATTTAAAACCTAACCCTTGAATAGTCGATAATCTTCTAGGAGTCACAATTGTATCAAACTGTGCTCCTTGCTCTACAAATATCACAAAATTAAACGCAACTTTAGGAACCCACAAAAACTTTTTTCTTTTAGGAGAAAGTAGACGGTAACAAAAATAATTTATTATTTTTACATATTATTATTCATATAATATAGTTCATTATATATGTAAAAAAAATAAAAATATAACAAAATAAATAATTACACATAATGTTTCTTTTTCTGGTGGACTATAATGAACGAATTCTCAATTATTCTAATTTTTCAGGGAACAATGACCTTTCTCAATTTCACATCTCACAACAGCGGAAATATACTTATCCCTAAAGAAAAAAAAAGTTAGCGTATTGAACAGTCTCATCGTTGATTACAACTAAAGCATAAATCATTTGAAACCAGAGAGAGTTCAAATATCCGCTGCTCATACTAATTATAAGCCTTGTTTGATGTGTTAATCAATCAGACACGCAGGTTAGCCCTGTCAGATGTTAAATGTTTGAATCCTCATATTTTGGAAGAATAATGAAATATTTGTAAAAAATTGGGGGTGGAGAGGGTGAATAACACCCCCGAAATATGTATGTCCTGTAAAGCGAGCACTGCTCGTAACAACTACCCAAATGTGATGCCAAAAGAAGCTAGCATCTGTGCGCCAAAGGGTTTTCCATGAAATAATTTTGGTTTTTTGCTCCTCCTGTGAAATCTGATCTTTCGCAGTTACGTCATTGCTTTTCTGAAGCGGCGATATGATGAATACGTCATATTCCCTATGATATCGTCAGTTCCCCTGCTCCAGCTCAACAAGTTTGCATAGGGGGATGACGGCGGGGGATATGTCAACTTCCATGTTTTCTATTTTTGTAGCCAAGATGGCAACCGAGCAATCAAATAGCATCATACTAGTTGAAGTTTCCAGCCTGAAAGGTTTGACGAATAACTAAAAACTATCAACACCTACCTACCTAATCAAAAGTATCTCCTTCTTTAAAAGAATTATCATACCTTCAGTACATGGTACCAACTAACTTCTCTGGAAGATGATTCTTCTGATGTTGAGCGACAACAAATAGCGTAGAATAATTCTCCACACATTTTCCAATTTCGAGGAATCGTTCACTTCTACCACAGTTGCAGTCGCAATTCTATTCGAGCTAGCAAGGTCATCCACAGCTAATAAACAAACTCCCCAACGCTCCTAAATGATAATCCTCAGCATAATAAAAATAATGATCCCCTTCGCTTTTCGTAACGTCATCAAGTAAATTGAAGCGACACGAACATAATAATTCTTCTTTGGAAAGGAAAGACGAAAAAAAAAGGAGAAAAATTGAGAACTCTCTCTCGATGATTAGAGACAGTTCATCACCTTCTTGGATGGATTCGGATTACGAGGCTTACAACCGCCCTATTCCTTGCGCCCTCCAGTTCATTCCTTCCCCGCACAGAATTAAAAAAAAAAGACGGGAGAAATTACCATCAGTTAATTAGGAGACGAAATAATCTTGGTAAAAGAGGGCAGCTCGGGGGTGGGGGAAAAGGGACTTTTTTCCACGAGAACTAATTACTTGATTGAAGTGGCGCTTCTTTTCGCCGAGGTCCGTCCTACCGCGTCTGGTCGCACAACCCCGAATCCCTCCTTTGAAGAATGGAACCAACTTTTTTTTTTCGCAACCTCAGGCTATCTAGAGCGTTTGAGAAAAAAAGTAAGAGAGGAAGATGAATTGGTAGAACCGCAGTACTTAGGCTGCGAGGGTCCCGGTGACTACCGTTCTTTTTCTGTCTCAATGTTAATTTCCATCAGAACCAAATGTTTTTTTTTTTCTTCGGGAACTAAACCAAGTTTTTCATTAACTTAGTTCAGCGTTGTGCGATCATTATTTCTTGGTAGCATAAATACGTTGGGGAAGGTGACAATTTGATACCGTTTCAAAATGGTAACTATCGACCCTCCACTTAACTGGTACTTAACGTTGTGACTCAACGGTTGGCTAAAGTAAAGGTTTATTTATTCATTTAAATGAACCCCAAAATCTAATATAGGTACAGAGAAAATACAAAACGAGTTAATAAATCTGTACCTCAATGGTTAACCATCATATATGCGAAACCCCAACTTTTCAGCAGAGCCAAAAGAAATTCCCAAAATTCATTTTATGTTGTCATAAAGTGTTACAACGTTTTCAAAATAATGGTGACGAGCCACAATTTTTTTCCATACACTTTTCCTCCTAAACTATGAACATTTTTCATAATTTGGATCAGTTATCAAGGGGAGGGGAGTACTGGGTGGGTTCTCCACTATCTCCTTTGCATCTAGATATTTACATAGATCATCTTGATAAACAAATCTCTCGAAAATGTAAATCAAGTAACCTTTTGTATCAATGTAGATACGTGGATGACATCATCATTTTATGGATAGGAACCGAGAGACAACTAAATTCTTTTCAGGAAAAAATCAATCACTTAGATCCTTTCATCAAATTCACCCGTGAATTTGGTGGAAATAAGTTACATTTTCTTGACCTGTCCATTTCATAGATTAGCAAAAAGCATGATTTCTACATTTATAGAAAAAATACCTATAGTGATATAACTATTCATTGCACTTCAAATCATCTTTTAGATCATGAACATGCTGCCTTCCATAGTATGATCAACAGGGCACTGTCCATACCAATCAATGATCAAAATTTATTGGAAGAAAAACCTGTTATTAAAAGTATAGCCGTTAGTAATGGATATGGGGGAGAACTTGTTGATTCCATTTGGAATAAGGTTCTTAGAAAAAGAGTAGGGAAGAGAAAAAGTGGATTAGTATACCTTATTATGGGAAAATTCCGGGCAAACTTGGTAAAATTCTGTCGTCCAGAGGTTTCAATGTTGGACTCAAGAATAAAAATAAGCTTAAAAGCTTCTTTGGGTTCGGTTAAGGAAAAATTTAGGTATCACAGAGTATGTTTGTATGTAGCTAATAAACTACCATAGAGAATTTACGGCGGTTCACCTCTCTCTCCTCTTTACACATATGTGATGGTTTATAACTCCCGCTTTCAGAAGCCGTTTGGTTTTTCAAGTAGGATAGTTTTCTTCTAAGAACCTCTGACCGAAGTGAACACATATGATGAAAATCGCAAAATCAAAACAATTGCACTTATGATGGTTTACCTTAGAGGTACAGACATCACAACATGAATTACAACGTTGATCATAACCGAGTTCGCCTGGAATGGGTGGAATATCTGGTAACGAGAAGGATGACGAGCTTACGAAAAGGGGCTTCCTTAGTCCATTTGTAGGCCCTGTACAGGCAGTATGTTTACCAAAACTCTGCAAATTCTTTCACTGGGGTTTATTATTCAATTTTATTCATTTGGCTTGCATTCATGATTTGAATTTCTACTAAGCTTTGGAATTTCAATATAGAATTCATAGGTATTTTAGTTGAGAACCGATTTACGTGCTCTATGTATATCTCCTGAAATTCAATAATCGCTCTATCACCAGTGAAACACGCACACTCCAGAGCTTAGTAGAAATTCAAATCATGAATGCAAGCCAAATAAATAAAATTGAATAATAAACCCCAGTGAAAGAATTTGCAGTTTTTTTGTTTTTATGGGGCACTTCTGACACGTACATACAGCGTTTTGTTTTGTCTTGGGCCTATGTGTGTCTGCGGGGCAAAACGTTTCTCTTGTGTCCAAGTGTGTACCATATTCATATGGGGCAAATATTTTCCTGCCGAACGCGGGGAACGAACCCGAGGACCTGTGGTTGTGAGTCCCGCACGAAACCATTGCGCTACGGGTTTGTTTTACTTAGTTTATTTATGAAATTGAATAATAAACCCCAGTGAACGAATTTGCAGCATAAGATCATGCCATACATCTGGAATGGTTAGAGCTACAGACCTGGGGAGGGGCTCATTCGATTCCTCATGGAAAGTTCTTCAAGAAAAATCGATATTTAGGCCACCTTGATTTATTTTGAGATTTATAGGGATTTTACGGTTGAAAACCCTTAACACCAAAATTAAATGATTGAGCTATTGGCTAAAGAATTGGGGCGTTGGGACCAATATGGATTTTTGAAAATTTCAGATTTTTTGCTCCAGCCGTTTGGGAGAAAACGTGCGTACGGCTGACGGACGGAAACATTTTTACTGCAGGTTTGGATTCTACACCCTTTGAAACGTAAACCATAAAATTTTCAGGGGGGGTTAGAAAATTTTTTTCAAGACGATTACAATGGTTTATTATTGAATAATAAACCAAACAGCCTTCAGAACCATCAACCTGTGTGTCAACCAACAAACCACAAGTAGGTGGCCCAATATTAAAGGACATGTCCACAGTAATCCCAGGTGGTGGAACCCAACACCAAAATTACTGATTGGCTACTTGGCAAAAACCGTAGGGAACTGAAAACCATGGTCAGCCACATAACAGGCTTTGGAACCCTAAGGTTCCACCTACACCGCATTGGGATCACTAAAAGTTCAACCTGGTTATGTGAGGAGAGTGACGAAACGCAATCCCACATAATATTTGAGAGATCAGCACTCACCTCTTGCAGATTTTAACTCCTTGAAACACAAACCCCAATAAGTTCCATTTAGATATCCCTGATAGTTTTTGTCCACACTAGACAAAACAATAAGACAAGAAAGGATGCAAAAATACAAATAAATGCACAGAAAATCTCAGCCAGCAGAAGCTTCAGGGTGTAGGAAGAGGTACTAAATGTGTCCAGGAAAGCGTTGACCTCGCGAAGCAAACGACGCACACTTTGAATTTGATATCCTCGTTTGCCTGAATACAATTCGACAACCAGTCGATGTGCATAAAATTGTCCAACATACTCTGCAATTAATAGCTGGACATCCACGTTGTGTCACCATCACGCATGTTACACACGTTGGATAATAGTAATTATCCTTGATCTGTATCACGTACCCGTCCGAAAGTTGGAACTCGTCGCCATTTTCCCATCTCTCTGAATCAACATTGTCTAAAATAATTATCATCGTGCGGGTTGAATTGTGAAAACAGTGTTTTTCACTGTTCACACTTCGGGGTAATTAAAAGGGAGGGCGATAATTTGAATACGGCGGAGACTTCAGTCACACTCACGTTCAAGGAATTTCAAACGAAATAAACGTATTTCATCAAACGTAATTTTCATCTTGACTGGTTGATAGTATCGTACCAAGGATAGATAGACAGTTTAATTTACGTAATTTACATGTGACAATCTTCAACCGAATAATAACCGATGACCGACCTGGATAGTGTTAGTACTGTGGTGTGGCCCGGAGCGACGACAACAGTTGTTACTGATGAAGATTTTGAGATATACATCATGTACCGAAACAAGTTCATCTTGTCGTCTTTCACCAACCTAAATCTCGTTTAAAATAACGAATATCACCTGACAGAGTTTGGTTCAAAGAAAAGTTGTACGATTTGAAGCGCCCAGGCTGTTAAGTTGGACAATTCTGAGAGCATCGTTTCGTCTCAATTCTTTTGTTTTTTCCTTCTGTGTTCTATGTTGTGCCACCGGTTCATCTCATCTCCTTGTCTCGTTTCGTAACTTACACACTGATAACACGTCTTCTGTCCTCCGCCAAATAGTTAAAACGAAGCGTAGGGCTGATTCTCTGATATACCAGACATTTCGATTGTGCAGCCACAGAGTTATGAATTAGAGTGATTTAATGGGGCATTGTGTTGTGGGATCAGGTATGTACCTTGAGCCACGAGAGAATTTGCTGATCTCTTAATTGCTCCACCAACACCATCAGGGGCCCCCTTTCCATGGGAAGCCTCACAGAATGACCAGTTACCTGAGTTAAAACCATATTCCTGTATTTTTTGCTCTGAAAGAAGTAAAGTATATTAACCCCCCGGCCACATATTTTCGAGCCATTTGATTACTGGGTCCGAGATGGGTTAGACTATGATCAAGATTATGAGATATACTGTCAAAAGATACACCCTTCGTGTGACCCTCCAAATAAAGTACTCTGGGATTTCTCCTTGATCCAGCAAAAAGGAAGCTTCAGATTTCTTGAGCATATTTGCATTTTAGTGCGGCACGTTCGTGACCACAAACAGCGAATGTTGTAAGGTACGTGCGATCATGAACAGAAACAATTGAATACTTAGGAAACAGATTTACTCAAGGTCTGTGATAACATTAAAAAACTCCGAAATTTCGAATTGAAAGACGAAAGAGAGGAATTGGAGAGGGCAGTGTCAAAAAATGTAGTTTTTCGCCAAACATTTTGTCGACAATACTGAAAAACAGGATTCACCACCAATTTTCATGATTCTTTTTTCCCAATTTTAGTCCAGTTGTGCAACAACTCGGAAATATCCTTGCTGCCAGAAGGGGGTTATAGCTAATCCTTCTAATCGCTACTTGAACAGCAATTCTCAACCGCTTCATGTCATTATTTTTGTCTTTTCGATATATGACTATCATTATGAAAGAGGGCGAATGGAGGGGGTAGTAATAATAAATCGTTTCATCTTCACTATTTTCATCTCCTTTCCCGATCCCAATTTTCGCCTAACAAACCCCTCTTGTGCCCATTGCACAGTATCTCAGAAATTCTGAATTTGACGACGGTATGGAGACGTAGGTAATGGGGAATCCATTCAAGGGTTACTCAATGAGTAATACTCATACCTATGGCGATTCTCAGCCGATTCCCGTGTTTTTCTTGTTTTGTTTCATGGACTATTTAGGTTTTAATGTTGGATAATACCTATTAAAACAATAGCAAACAAATAGTTTAAAATAAATAGAACGCCACATTTAAACCAATCGTCACAGCGAACGTAAAAAACTGGATCGGATAATGACGACTTGTCGACTGGGGTAACGATTGTTCCACAAACAATAGAAGTGCAAGAACCCTCTCTAACACGAGCCCCACAACCTTTCTCTGCGCGATCCATTACAAATCGTTTTTCAACCACTTGGATTGCTTTTTATTTTTACAATACGGGCAGGTTCTATTCTTTCACCCTCGAACAAATCGGTGGAATTATCCTCCCCTGAACTGAATTAGCGGTTTGGCTGAAAAACTTACAATCGAACTGAACATTAGAAGGATCTAGAAACGTTTCCACACTGTGGGCTCTGTTGAATTTCCCGTATGTGTGTGAATTTGTTATGTTACAGTTATTTTCTCACGTGAAAAATGGAACAGCGACAAAAACAAGCGTCAAAAGCAAAGCAGTTCCACGAACAAATCAAAATTCTTTACAGTTGGTCTTCGGATGTGCGAGAATTAAGAACTGACTGTGTTGTGAACTTAATTCGTTTAACAACACAACCATGTGATCTATTCAGTCATGTGATCGATTACGGTAAACAAATCTGTTGCTGGAGAGTTATACTGTTTAGTTCCAAAAATTGCTGGTAGAATGCATTGGCATCGATCATTCATTGCTCATTCCTGTACAAGAATCTGACATGTATCCAGTATGTTGTGTGTCTTACATTATGGCTGAAGGAAACTGAAGGATAGTTTTAAACATTTTTTGAATTATCCAATTTCGTTCTATTTAGAAAGCTTTTACCATTTTATAATCATCTTTAAACAGTAACTACCCTAGAACTCTAAGAGCAACCGTTAGCGAAGGTTGTGGACCACTTACTCTATTTTTAATACAGATTAGGTGCTTCTCTGCAAAAGGGCCTACGTCAAAGTTCCGCGGATTTCCCAATATTCGTTAATTAGTCCCACGTCAAGTCACAACGCAGGTCCAAGATTCATCCGTCGTTCTAAAGATGTGGAAACCGGGATATTTTCTGTTGGCCCCACTCGCAAGAGAGCGAGCTACGAGATACTTTGTGTGATTCAGAGGAGGGCATTTAGGGCATTCCACGTCAGAGGTCGAACTCAACAACATAAAGTTTTTCGAAATTGACTATTTTTGAGTAATATGTTATACCTCTAGGTGAACGAATATTTCTCATAAAGTTTCAGACCGATTCGTCGCATAATCGCCGCACATACCCACAGCCGGCCTAAGTTTGCAAACAGAATGTTCAGGTCATTTAGAAGGCTGCCGTCACCCTACTTCAGACACACTCACACACACATAGTTTTTGAAAAGAGAAAAAACCTCCTTTTTCTTGGTTTAACCCTTTTTTTAAATTAAAATAAAATTTTCCTTAACACTTGACTTTGGAAAGTGTTAAAAAACAAGTTTTCTCTCGATAGTTCATTTCTGGTATAGGTATGTATTTCTTGATGCCTCGTTCCGAGGAATACACTCCTAGAGAACATGCAGTTAAAAGATCATTTTGGGATGCCAAGTCTCCAAGTATCAGCAAACAAAAGATATCAATTACATTTGAGAAAAAACGCGGTTTTCCACATTTTACCGTTTTTCTATTATTGCATTGTCCAAGACAATTTGTCTTGTATCCTATCTTTGGGTGAACTAAATTATTTACGATATTTTATTTCAATTTTCAATCATTCGACAGATTACCCTTAGCAGTAGAACGTAGGCCTTTAGCACCTTACTTACCTGACTGCTTTTGTACCACTTATGTTGTCTTTCTTTCACCTTATGAATCAACTGAGTCAATCGGGACGCAGATGAAATATTAGGGCGAGAGGAAAATTGAAGTTATGGGATTCAGTCACATGCTTACTTCAGTCACCGGGTGATTACTGCTTCGAGCCTGCCGCTGAAATAAAAAAATGCCTTAGCCACGTTTTTTTTTCTGTTTGCTGCTTTCAGTTTGAGGACAATCTGGTCCAGGACACAACATCATCGGTAGTCAGCAGGAGGTAGACTGATAATTACGTCAGCGAGGACTTGCGGCCTCTAGATGTTACCGGGGGAGATGGTGGATGACTTTGGCTGGTCACGAACATACCAGAACCTTGCCGACATCCGTGTGACAGTTCTGCGTCACCCATCCCGCGTGACATTTTTCGGCTAGTTAGTCCAAGGCTGAAGCATGTTCCATGATAGAATGAAAACGAGAAGGCTCGTGAGTGTTGTATGAGGTCTATATCGGTTCTAGTTCTTTAAAGATAGTTTACAAAAACGGGGGAAAATCTGGAAAACCGTGTTTTTTCTCGAACGTTAGTGATATATTTTGTTTGCTAAAACTTACTACAAAATGCCCTTTTAACGGAATGATTGTAGCAGCAGCGGGCAAAGTGGACCCAAACGTCCTATGCTTGCAAACTTGAACTGCCTGTGGTGCTGCAAGAATGGGACGAATCGCTCTGAAACATAGTGGGCGTAGTTCTTTCGCCTATAGGAAGAACATAGTAAAAAAATTCGATTTCGGAGAACTTTTTTTTGAGTTTACCCTTTGACGTGGAACGCCGAATTTGCAAGGTAACGTCGAATTGTTCGCCTCAATGTCTGTCGAGCCAACTGCTGAGCGCAGCACTTTATTCCGAATCGCAAATCTAGCTGAAGAGAAGTCCAAAATCCGTCTAATTCAAAATGAATGTAGAAATGTTTTCCTCAATGCGGTGGTTGTGTGAAATAAACTGACTGTTCGATGGCCTTTCAGTATGTAAACATAGACATCTCTCACCTCGCCCTCATGTTTTCGATACCCACCAGCCTGCAGGTCCCAGATCAGTTTAGTTGCGACGTTCCTTGAGTGCAGTGCTGCTGTTTCCTCGATGGAATAAACGGAAAACTCCCCCCAAATTGAGAAGAAAATGTTCAAGTTCAATGGCAGTCCACATACCTAATAGGCAGTTTCAGAATGAAATGATAATTTTTGTTCTTACAAACGGATTATAAATGATTTATAATGGGAACGCTATGAGTTCTCAGTATGTATGATCATTTATAGGTCTAACTTATTGACGTCCTTGTAATGGGCACCATACTCATCAATGTGTTTGATAGAAATATCCTTAACTTTGATCCTGCACTTTCTGAGAAACACTCCGGACGAAATAGGAAATTTTTTAATTCGATTTAAGATTCTATACCTTTCAATCCTAAAACTACGAATTTTAGGGGGGTTTAATGTTATTTTCTTGGTCGATTTCAAAGCTTTATTAGTGATAAAAATTAAACTAAAATTAACCCGAATTCCTTGCTCCTAGCTGAACCAGATTGGGGTTATAAAATGTCGATATAGTTCAAGGGTTGGGTCCCATCATATCTGTTAATCCATTAAGGAGTTAGTTTATCATAATTATATTATTCGTTCCCCTGATGAACTCATATTCTCCATATCCGTCCATTTAATAATGCCGTAATGTTAGAATGTAAAACCGTTCCGAACACGCAATTCGTTCGCCTTAATTTAAATTTACCGACTTTCACTTGGGAATCCTCCCCTGACTTTCCTCCCGTTCACCGTCTACTTACCTCTTTAACCCCGTGAACGTGAACATTGAGAGAGCCTCCCTTCCTTTTGAAACTTGGCCGTGAAGGCAATTAGTTGGTTCACTAGACGGCATAAATCTCCCATTTCGACCTCCGGCCCCAACCCTCCGGTTCTGGGTTGATGTCCTGGGAGAGTATCTTGGGTTTTGGAAAATTTACTACGATTGCAACTTAGGGCGTTGGAGGGAGGTGTGGGCGGAAGAACCGAGAGAAACACACTCGGCTGAAGGGAGCACGAACATGAAGCCCCCAGAGACACCGAGGGCAGGCTGGTGCGGAACGTAGTTTTTCAAACGTAACATGTTCAATTTATTAGATGATTGTTCTTATACGGGATTTTTTTTTTTTCACAATCGCTGACCCTTACAACAAATAAGACTCATTAGCCCAGGTTCATCTTGAGTCAAATGAACTTGAAACTACTAAGAGATTAAGGAAACATCTTCAGTTGCCTGGCAAAGCTATAACCCAGAAGAGAATTATCAAAATCTTGCTACGCAAGAATATAAGATGTCCAACCTTTCAAGGTTGGTTTCCAAGTTTTCAAGGCTTCAAGGTTCTAGACGTCTTTCGTATTTATAAAAACGCTGCAAATTCTTTCACTGGGGTTCATTATTCAATTGGCTTGCGTCCATGATTTGAATTTCTACTAAGCTTTGGAGTGTGCCTGTTTCACAGGTGATAGGGCGATTATTGAATTTCAGGAGATATTTTTTTCTTTTTATTATGGCAATATTTATTAAGGAAAACGTTACAGTACCACTACATTATATGGGGGGAGGAGTGTCGCAATGACAAATTGCTAACAGTTCAATAATAAGTACATAAAAATACATTTTCGCTATGGGGTAAACTAAAAATCCATGAATGTCCTTCTTGCAAAAATAAAAACTAATTGGACGTGGAGAAGAATCAACCGATAAAGCAGAATCACTAAATTATTTTAATAGAATTGTTCCGCACCTGCCTAGTGTGCTCTAGTAGTTTTAAATTTTTTTTTTAAAGGACTGAAGGGTGAGTGCTCCCCTCAACTCCTCCGGCAGTGCATTGAACAGAATGGGGCCCCTGTAATCGTAGCATCTCTGTCCAGCAGCTGTGTTCCGAAATGGTGGCCTGATGAGCTTTTGCGTGCTAGCTCTTGTAGCTGCGGCACTAACACACGATTCAATGCTACCAGCCAAGAGGTCGCGGAACGTTTTAATGGTGGTGGCTCTATCAATTAGCTGGTGAATCGTTGGCACATTCAATTCCTCAAAGATACGAGCTGTGGAGTACTTAATTTTTTTGTTTAACAGCACCTTTATCGTCCTTTTTTGAACTGCAAATAACATTTCGGAAAGCTCCTTCGAGCAGCCCCCCCCCCCCCCCATCCCATAACACCGTACATCAACACAGATTGTACCATGGTGAAATAGAATGCACGATAGATATGCGTATATATGCATTGAGCACGTAAATTTGTTCTCAACCAAAATACCTATTTGGATTGATCAGTTTATAAAATTTGTGTGCCTCCTGAAATTCAATAATCGCTCTATCACCTGTGAAACACACACACTCCAAAGCTTAGTAGAAATTCAAATCATGAATGCAAGCCAAATGAATGAAATTGAATAATAAACCCCAGTGAAAGAATTAGAGCGTTTCATGCTTATCAGAATGCTTCAACCCGTGTATCGGCTATAAACCCTTTCAGGAGTTCACTCCAGTATCCACATTCACTACATCACTAGGTTACTGCGAATAAAAAAAAAATTAAAAAATAAAAAGTGACTAATGCCTTCGCGAGCACGGCGCACTAGACCTACCCCACCATCACGACCGCCGGGTCTTGCGGGTCATAGCCTAACCTGGCTCCTTTGAATGCCTGGCCTTTTTGTATAAGTAGTTGAATTGGTCACAGTCTATTCAGTCCCAAAGGGGGAACATGTTGAATCGTAATCAAACAATAAACCCTATAGGAAAAAATAACGATCCTCTTTTTTAACATTTTATGTCTTTACGAAAAACAGCTTTCGTACAAGTACGCAACCATGAGGGACATTTTAAGTCTTTGCACCCCCTCCCGCACACAAACCACGTACTTCCAATTGGAGGGCAGTTTTGATGTAATACGCTTATCAAATTCAAGGTCGGCGGTAGAATGAGGCGTCTCGATAAATGTATCACGTACCTCGCCAATTTCAATTTCATTTGTGGATAATGTAGTATTCATAAGCAGCTTTTTGCGTAACCGATATTCGCGCTCTAGTTCCAACTAGTGCCGATTTGTAGGACCAATGATAACTACGTTAGATTGTGCTCGTTGATGGTTGCGATTTAATGGTTCCATCGTTTGGTCACTGAGGTTCCGAAGCAACGGGTAATCTGTAAAGACATAATCATCACCACTCACAGGACCGTTCTGCTTCCACTTCTCGGCTTTGACTGACGAGAGATTTTTGATCAAAAGATTGAAGGGTTGATTGAAGCACGCTTGAAGCTCCCATCAATCGGGCTCCTTAAGAATTAATGTATGTTAAAATTGTGTTGATCTTGAGCAGACCATGATATTGAAGTCATGCAAAGAAGTTCTCCTAAAGAAATGTCATTGTGTGACAAGCCTGGATTGGCTAGCTTATCATAACTGATTGCTTCCTTTTACTTCATCTTGTCGTTATTTTGTCTTACAGTTCCTAGTCGACAGAAAGGGCTGTAGGTGTGCCGAGTTGCCTAACACATTTTGCCAAATTGTTGATTTTGGCACTTGCCATTATGAAGCCAATGCTCTCAGGTTCTTTCCATATCTTTTGTATTCGCTAATTGCACGCCTGAGGTTGTTGTCAAAGAGAGAAGATTGCAAAGAGATAAAATGACAAAGATTAATATCAAAATTATTAGGTTTTCTGTGAAAAAAACTTGTAGACTTTTTGATTCAAAAATCCCCAAACGAAGAAGTCCATGGGGTAGAGACCAGGGGACCTCTAGGTGAGAGCTATTCGAAAACGAGCTAGGTTATGCATTCGTAACAGGGGACGTCAGTTCGAACAAATGTTAACCTAAATTCATTTTTGTTTGTTGTAATTTGCAGGTTTTTTTTACAGAAAATAAGAATAAAGAAACAGAAAGAAATGAGAACGTGAGTCAACTCCTTGCACCCCCTTCCCTACCAAGATTGACGCCCCCACCTTGGATTTTTTGTATTTGAAACTTAATTTCTCAAAGAAAAAATGTCGTAATCTTGAAATTGAGTATACCGTTGGAAAGCTCATGAAATGAGGAAGTTTTTATGAGATTTGACAACTTCTTGGCCTATTTTTGGAAAGTCGGCTCTGTTTCGAATTTTATCGAAAAATTTCAGATTTTTCAAATTTTTCCTTTCACTGCGATTATGAACAGAGTTATCGAAATTTTATAAGGTTGAAATTATGTTTATCTTATAGGAAATTTAATGCTGAATCCGAAAATGCATAATAAAATTAAAATGGAAGCTTCAGTGTTCCAGAAAACTCGATTTCATGACGTGAGGTCGGAGTTGACCGTGAAAGCACTAAAAAAATCATAACTATCCAATGGACTGAGATAGAAGCCCCACTCTGGCGGCATTCTACTCCATTTTCAATGCAGTTTTACCCAAAAAAAAATTTTCACACTGATCCCCATCCACCCTGTATATACTCGTATTCATACAATAAATGGGGAAACTAGTGAATGTTATTGAAAAAGGAACGATTTACAAGTGCTCCGGTGATGTTAGGAAGATGCTTTAGATTTGAAATGGAGACGAACTCAAAGTGTAAAGTTAACCACTGAATTTAGTTGATATGCAAACTGTCAGATACGTTCTCGTTAACTTCGAGGTGGGAATGAGCAAAATTCACTCTCGCATTCCTATCGTATTCACGAGGAACCTCCAAGTGACCTGTACTGATGTTTTGATTCAAATATCGCGTGCGCGAACGTCATTCGGCCCCGTTCTCGTTGTCGTAATGGTTGTTGGAGTGGCCGCAGCGTCGTTAGTTTCACTGTGTCCGACCGGAGTTATCTGAGGCACATGCTCCTGATTAGGCCAATGTTTCTACCGTACTTGAAGATTGACCGCGGGGATAAGGTGCGGTGAAACGGACGATGACTAAATAAAGAGACGGATCACGGGTTGGATTCGACAATCGGCAAAAAATGATTGCATCGTATGGGTCGATACTGACCGTAAAATCAGTGCTCAAAGCGGCAGTCAAAAGTTAAACTTTTACAACTCCGGGAAAACAACAACGGGAAAATGCTCTCTATACATCCAATACTTAAATTACGATTTGAGAAACATGATACGGAATTTTTATTTATTAGTTGCAACAGAAATCTTCGGTTCTTAACCTACTCAACATAAAACGACGGGGAGTGACAGCTCAGCGTTGACGCCAGTTACTGCCGATTTAGACGCGGAAGAATTTTATCGTTTCTTCTACTGAAAAACTCAAACATGAAGCATGAAAGGCTGAGAAAAGATTAAATATTTGAATAAAAATTCGCAAGCAAACGAAAAAAAAAGTACAAAAATAAAAGGCGGAAATAACGAGGCTCATTAGGGGGCTGCTCACGAGGGCTCAAGATGACTCATCTATTTGTCAAGCAAACGGAAGACGTGCGGGGTTGCCTATACCGAAAGGGGGAAGGGGCACGTCGAGAAAGGCTGAGCTCTTGCAAGGGAAGCTGAAGCACTGAGCTCGTCTCGCCGTCTCATTTGGGATTAATTAGTGTCTACTTTGGAAGGTACAGCCGCCCTCGGGGGGGCGAAGGGGACTCGTCTAACCCTTCTGTCAACCTTAACCGGTAATTAATGCAATCAAGGTTCCTCTTCTGCCGGGGATCCGAAGGTGCCAGCGGGGCTTGCACCATTCGGATTGCCTTAGTTAGTTAACAAGTCGCGGAACGAGGGGGAAAGGGTGCTCGTCGATTGCCATAATCGTCTTTCGTCCGCTCGAATTATTGTCGATTTTCTTGTAAAGGAACAGTGCGTACGTGAAACCGCGTTGTCTGAAGTGGCGTACTCCACAAAGGGTATTTTCTTGAGGTATATGTAGTAAATTATTATAGCAGCATCATCATTTTGATTTCAATTTACCTACGATCAAGTAGCGATAAGGCAGAGAGTTTGGCTGCTTGGTCCGCCAATTCATTGCCGACTAAACCAATATGGTCTGGTATCCACTGAACAGTTATTTCATTTTGACCTCCGGATTTTTTGTGGCAATATCGTATGCTAGGTAATTGGATACCTGTCCAAGATGAATAGGCAAAGCGCCCCGCATGCTACTCTGGCCTCTAATGGAATCATCACCTGGTTCACAGATTTTTATAATCTCTCCTATGGTCATCTTGATGGAAAGTAATTCGGCACAGGTAGTTTGGAACGATGATGGTATCCGAAAGGATTTAGTCATACGGCTCCCAGACATGATTTCTATTTGAATCTTTTGTTTGGAGCGTATTTATTTCTTCGCATTTGATTAGATACGTTTCGGCCTGCAGCGAGGACTTCTTCAATCTATAACTTACTATGTCATAAGTATAAGTGGACATTTAATAATGACATTTTGAATGTATGAAAAGGATGAGAGAGCATTTTAACAACTTCACTTACCTAAGCTACAAGTAATAAACAACAATTGAAGAGATGTGTGGTGGCACCACGACGTTAATGCTTAAATTCCACTTATACTTATGACATAGTAAGTTATAGACAGAAGAAGTCCTCGCTGCAGGACGAAACGTATCTAATCAAATACGAAGAAATAAATACGCTCCAAACAAAAAATTCAAAGTGAATGTGGTCACCCCACTACCTACATCCACTACTGACATGATTTCTTCCTCACTGAATCATTAGCGACGAATTTGTGGCAACCCTAGAACAACACAGAGTTCATAGAAGAAACTAAGTATATTTCCTCAAAATAATTCCTTGCTCCTTGCAACACTCCGGCCAGAGGTAACTCAATGAGAAAAATCGAAGGAAGCTCAACCACTAGTCTGGATCCCCCGCCCAACTTCACAACAAACCAGTCGACGGAAAACCGGCTCCAGGTCGTGGAATATTAAAGGCAATTTTCTCTCCTAGAAACAGTGAGATTCCCCTCTTTGTTGTGACTGTGTAAATAACACGTTTAATTCGGGATCCGCCAACCCTTTCTACACATACTTCATTCCTTTTGTGTTCGGACCCTCAAATGAGGACGTACCTCAAGCTTTTGATTTTGGGTATTTTCGGGATTTTCCAAGTAGATTTAAGTAGGTACTATGACTTTATTTATTATACTTGTAATTTTGGTTTATCATTTAATAACGAACCTTTTTACGTTTCTACATACCTATCATTTCATCATTCGGTCAATCCCAAAGGGTGAAATCAAAAACTTAAGTGTGAGATTGAGCTTCCCACAATTTTGGTTTATTATTCAATAATAAACTATTGTAATCGCTCTGGAAAAAAAAAAAAAAAAAAAACCCTCCTGAAAATTTCATGGTTTACGTTTCAAAGGGTGTAGAACCCAAATCTGCAATAAAATTTTTCCGTCCGTTCGCCGTACGCCGTACGCACGATTTCTCCCACACGGCTGGAGCAAAAAATCTGAAATTTTCAGGAAACACCCATGTTGGTCCAACAACGCCCCAATTCTTTAACCACCTCTCTCACTTAATTTAAAGTGCCCTTTAAGGGTTGTCAAAGTTTTGTAAAATCCCTAAAAACCTCAAAAAAAGTCAAGGCGGCCTAAATTTGGACTTTTTTTAATAAGTTTCCATGAGGAAACGAATGAGCCCCTCCCCAGGTCCGTAGCTCAAACCATTCCCGATGTATGGCCCAATTTATGGTGCCAACATTTGCATCACATTTACTACATCAAAACAAAACAACAGGTTACTTTTATTTTTTTTTTTGATAAAAACAAAAACAACAGGAGTGAACTCCTAAAAGGGTTTATAGCCGATACACGGGTTGAAGCATTCTACTATGCATGCTCCGTCTTACAAAATTTAAAATTTTCAAATAGAATATTTTTTCATTGTAATCGCTCTTGAAAAACGCTGCAAATTCTTTCACTGGGGTTCATTATTCAATGATTCATGATTTGAATTTCTACTAAGGCTTTGGAGAGTGCGTGTTTCACAGGTGATAGAGCGATTTTGAATTTCAGGAGGCACACAAATATGATCAACTGATAGGTATTTTGAGAACAGATTTACGTACTCTATGCATATCTCCTGAAATTCAATAATCGCTCTATCACCTGTGAAACAGGGACACTCCAAAGCTTAGTAGAAATTCAAATCATGAACGCAAGCCAATTGAATAATAAACCCCAGTGAAAGAATTTGCAGCGTTTTTATAAATACGAAAGACGTCTAGAATGTAACTGGCTGTTAAGAAGTGTTGCAATGATTTCAACTTACAATCAATATACCGCCATCGCTATGAAACTTCATTCCCGCAATATGTGATGAGAAAAAACCTTCTATTAACCATTAGGTAGCAACCAAATCGATGTAATGCGTTGATGCATTGTTACTTATTTAATGATGAATTAAGTAACATCGTTAATTCTAAATATTACCAAAAGCAACTGTAAACTGAATTCGGTTCTTCGCCCTTCAGAATGACCTAAAGCTTTCTTTTGAGGCTTGCAAGACAATTTTAATTAATAGCCTGAGGCGGAAAAGCTTCCATTTTTGAATCATCCAAGATGGAGATGATATCAAAGGACCCAATCTAATTGTCGCCCGAAGCGCTGCTTTCAACTCAACTGAACACCCATCTCATCGTTTCCGGATTAGGAAGGCTGATCACGTCCTTAGTCTATTCGCTGAGAGTAATTACAGTAAGCTGCGAGTTTTTATGTATATCAAATTACGAATTGACTAATAGTCAACACGAATAGACTTATTATTAATAAAATTATTATTTCTGCTAAACAGGAGGCAGTAAAGTGTCCCTCAAACGACTCAGTTCGATGGTAATGTATTATTTTATGACGGTCCTGAGTGTTACTCTTTATTGTCATATTCAAGCAAAATAACCCTCAATCGAAAGGGATCATGATCTTGAAACCAGGCAAGGAACCTACGGACGTAAAGTACAATAGACCAATCTCACTTCTCCCGGTTCTCTCTTAACTGTTTGAGAAACTATTTAAAAAAAGACTCATTCAAATAATAGACGAAAGGAATCTAATTCCTACACACCAGTTCGGATTTAGAACAAAACATTCAACAATTGATCAAGTCCACAGGATAACGGATGTAATCGAAAATGCACTGGAAAATAAACAAGTGTGTAGTGCTGTATTTCTTGATGTGTCACAAGCCTTTGATAAAGTGTGGCATGTTGGGTTAATTAACAAATTGCAAGGGATGTTACCCCACCAATATTGCCAAATACTAGAATCTTATCTTAGCAACAGATACTTCAGAATTAAAAATGAAGATGAATACTCACATCTCAACAAAATTAAAGCAGGGGTACCGCAGGGAAGCGTGCTAGGACCCCTACTCTACTTATTATATACAAATGATATACCTTGCACCCTAGGAACAACTATAGCCACATTCGGGACGATACAGCAATTCTGAAGAACACGGTTGAAGAATCAACAGAAAAATTACAAGAAGCTACAGATGCCATTGAAGAGTGGACTCGAAAATGGCGCCTCAAACTAAACGAAACTAAGTCTACTCATGTGAACTTCACGAATAAAAAAATTGCAAACCCTCCTTTGTATTTGAATCAGTGCACAGTCCCATATTCCAACTCAGCTAAGTACCTAGGAATGACCTTAGATGCAAAGCTGAAGTGGAAAGAACATGTCAAGAAAAAAAGGAAGAGCTTTCAATCAGGTATAGAAAGCTGTATTGGCTGTTGGGCCGACATTCACAACTCAGTTTGCACAATAAATTGCTGTTATACAAAACAGTACTTATGCCTATCTGGACCTACGGTATTCAGCTATGGGGATGACCATCTAAAAGTAAGAAAATGGTTCAAACATTCCAAAATAAAGTACTAAGGAGTATTGTGGATGCTCCATGGTACATTCGTAATGATGACCTCCACAAGGACCTCAAAATCGAAGGAGTCACCGATCTCATTAAAAGATACGCAAGGAACTACGAAAAGAGGCTTCTTGCTCATACCAACCCAGAAGCCATTAGACTTCTCGAAAACTCCCAAGTAAACCGACGCCTGAAAAGGACCAAGCCATTGGACCTTGGATGCTGATGTGAAGCTGAAATGTGGTGTATTGTCAATGGACTAACACTCGTATAATATTGCGGAATTTATGTGAAGTAAATATCTAGATAGTTGCCTGCATATTACCTCAGTTGTAACTAGTTGATATATTAACAAATAAACGCTCTATATAAAAAAAACTCTTTATTGTCACATTCAACCAAAATAACCCTCAATCGAAAAGGTTTGATTGAATTGGCCTCATAGAGTTAGAGTGTAGCAACTGAAGGGAAATTTTCCTCTCAATCGCGGAGGCGGCTGGTATTTGACTATATGGAAATCTTTGTCCGGAGAGGATTCTAACTTCACATTAACGATTTGGGGATCAACAAAATTCTCTATCAATCTTGCTCTACGATATGCAATGAACACATAATGCATTTACATACCATTTAATACTTAAATTTAAATTTTAACAGCGCATTGTCCTGCAGTCTGACTGTCCTAAAATGAAGTTTCCAATTTTGCCGGTCTCAGGCTATGTATTCCTGTTTTATTCAGTAATACAAGATCTTTAACCAAAAATAAGCCGTTTGGTTTTTTATGAACCAACACTTACATCAAAACCAATACTCCCAAGGCTCTTTTCACTTGTTTATTGTAGTTAAAGTTGTGACAGATAATACAATTTTGGATGTCTCATCTGGTTGATTCGAAAGCGAAGCCCAATATTCTAACGTAAACGGCGAAAAGCGTTCTCTCCCCGAAAGAACTCAACAGGAGGAAAACTCGAGTGAGAAATTTTATTCATTCTTCCGTCTGTTACCGTGCAAACCTTATAAATTCTTCATGTGGAGGCGAATAGCCAAAAGTTCACCTTAATGGGAAGAAAGGATATGTACATACGCAACGAGCCCCTAAGCGGAATCTGCTGTGAAAGAAGTGTTTCTTGAGCGCCCTCCCTATGATAAATGTGGCTCGGGGATGCAGGCGCGGAGCTTATACATTTATATGGATTCTTCCCGTTTTCTTTCTGACGTTATTGTTATGATTTACCGAGCCATCTTTGTAAAGAGTGATTCGTTTTTATACGAAGTCTTCCTGTTTCTATTCGATTCACTCGCTTCTTTTGTTTTGAGAAATGAGAGCACGAAGGGGGGCACTAAATCTATGAATAGGTGCATACGTCAATATGGTGAAAAAAATGGTTGCCAATTCCTACGAAAAAGGGATTTAAGCATTCAAAATCGTTCTGCATTGACCACTCTTCCATCCGTATCGACAATGTATAGGCAATAGAATAGAGCTTTGTTCATTGTGCAATAGAAGGGCTAAAGAAGATACTCATCATTTTGTGTGTGAGTGCCCAATCTTGACGGAATTCAGATAAAAGTGGCTAGGTCATGCTGTGATAACGGAAGAGGTTTTCATTGTAATCCTGAATACGCCAGATCAATGGAATTCCCTAGTGATGTATTCAAGAGCGGCTTGGCGCTATAGAAACGAGTTGGTTAGGGAGTTTAATTATGATTGAGACGAAGTTCTATTGAAAAGAGAGAATTTTATAAGGTGCTGAATGATCAACTGAAATTTATTTATATTTGTTTCCTATTGCCTATTTTGTTTTTGATTTTTCAAGCTGTTGGAACCGAAAAAGTTGATCAATTTGTTAGTTTGATAGCTTGATTTGATGAAAATTACTATCGGGGTTCGACTCACAGACTGACGGCTCACATGCCAAGCCTTAATTGTCCTTTAATGAGGAAAATACCTCCTCGAACTAATTTAGCGCGATGCTTGATTTCTTAGATAAGTGCCCACATCATATTTTTCATCTTTTTTTTTTAGTGTGTATGAATTATAATATTACTATTTAATTCTTCGATTGGTTCAATGCTACCTAATAAAAATTGTACTATTATTTATATATATTTAACATAACTAATTTAAGCATGTTTACATATGTTCGAGAATTGTAAATAAAAAAGGATTCTCTCTCTCCCTCAAACACACACACACACACTTTTTTTTTTTTATTTCACCGTTAGCAAACGTACTTCTGAACCTTTTATTTTTAAATTTCAAAGTTGTGGCTACCACAATGGTCATCAATGGTATTTCTGATTCAAAAGAAGTAGTGACAAGAATTTGAATACGGAAAGTTACAAAATTAAATAACTTTAAACATATAAGCTTCGATTTTGTGGGGAGTTTATGAGAACACACCAATATTCCGTTTTGAATTGAAGCACAATTAAAACTATAGCACACATGCGATATTAAACAACTTTAAAAAATGGTGTAAATTATTACATAAAGGTTTATTTATTCTGCATTATATAAATTATCTAAGAAAACGCTTCTATGTAAATCACTGATTTATTAGTTTATTAGTTCTCCAAACGGCGTAATTGAATTGTAGATGCCTTAGAGAGGGCGTCATACATCGATTAGAAACGAAGTTGCCCCCAACGGTCCTTCAGGTGATCATTGTACCTCCTTACGTAGTAATTGACTCCTAGACGTCCCAAGACGACAATCACCACGACGGTACAATATACATACAGTATATCAACTAGGGATGTCAATATCGGCAAAGAATATCGATACATCGAATATCGATATTTTTAAAAAGTATCGATTTAGTGATTCGATATATCTAAGGAAAATATCAATATTTCGATATATCGGTCATCGATATTTTTTTCAAACTAATCCAAATTACGTATGAGTCCAGTGAATAATAATGCGTTATTGAATTTCATTCTACTACAGCTAAAGAATTCAACCACTCAAAACTTCGATGAAACTTTATTCTTGATAATAATTATGTACAGGATCCAGGGAAGTAAATTATCATAATATGATAATATGTACATTTATGTAGGGTTATAAAATCAATGTAAGTGAAGTAAGAAGGAAAATGAAAAAAAAAAAAAAAAAAATTCAATCAATCCAATATTGGTTGGGGATAGAGGTGAGGAAAACTTTCTGATTGATGTGCTCTCCAGTAAGCTTCGAATTGGCTAGAACCCAAGTCTCCACGATGTCCCTACCTTTTTTACCTACGATTTACCTACCTCATCTGATATAATTCCCCTATTCTTCTATGGAAATTATATAATTAGTTTTGAGCAATAAGATGTAGGATATGGTTGATATGACGATTTACGGCTGAAAAATATTGGATTCGATAGTGTACACATTCAATTTCGATATGTCGGAATAGAAATATCACCCAAAAATATCGATAAATTGACGAAGAATATAGATATTTCGATATATCGATATTTTCTTGACATCCCAGAAGGATAGGGTGGAGCTTGGGAGACTTCATCTCTCAAGATAGCAAACTGCATGAGACGAGGAATATCGATATATCGACGGAGGAATATCGATATATCGATATTTTCTTGTCATCCCTACATTAAACCCCATATTGAAAGGTAACGAAAATGATGAAAAACTCGGTTTTAAAAGGAACTAAAGTATGCAATGACAACAAAAAACCCAGGGCCATCTGAAGATAAATCCCTTATCAAAGAGTCATGAGATCGAATGGACAGCTTTGTGACAAACACTCCTAAAAAGAAAAGTAAGAAGTGTGTTGGGACGAACTATAATTCACTGACGAGGAGAATGTGCCACGATTGACGACTAACTTCTTATTGTTACAAGTCAAATTGTGAATATAAGGAATAGTTTCCGTGAAACTGTTTCTTTCATATACTAAACAGGTTCTATCGTGAAATTTTATTTATCAAAAACCATTGTCACACTAAGTTGATGTTATGAGTACAGCCTCTTGTTTCTCGCATTTGTTAAATTTTGTCAGCAGCGCTATATTGGGGCACAAACAGAAGTTTTTTCACTATTTTTACCATGCTCCGGAGGTCAAAATTAGTTACTCAATTAGTTATTCCACGAAATGTTACGACAAAATTTGATGAAAAACATAGCCTGTAAATGGGTTAACAGTTATCTTGAGGGCCTGTTCACATGCACCCAAGTATCTATAGGCACCGTAGAATGCCCGCAATATGGACAGATTTTAGAGGTTTTCCACTACTATCCTTCAGAAAAAATTGTGTTTCCCCACTTTGAACCCTAATTTTGCATTCTACAGAGTAACTAGGACATAATGACGTTAGAAAATCATTAAAAATGATTTTCCTTCGTATTTTTTCTTTATTTTCAAAAAGTGTCGCGATTGAGGGGCATAGGTTCCGGAATAGGGACACTCCGAGTTTTTCTTTTTTCTTCAAAAACCCATTTACATCATCAAGTTCATCAATAGGGACAAGGTTTTTCTTCTTAAAAAAATGTTTAATTTTAACAAGAATAGTATATAATGTAATGTGAGATACACGTCTACTAAAAAAAAAAGTTGAGGAACTCAGAATTGACCTGCCGAATTGATTCCCCACTGACCAGCCGCATCAGTACACGCTATTTTTCTTTTGGGTACCTTATATTTTACTGAGTCAGACGGCATGATTAATCTAGAAAAGATGACATGGAAGGTAATTAGTTGCTCTAGGAAAATATTTGGTGACAAGGAAAAAGATAAGATAATGAATATTTGAATGTCCCTATTGAGGCTCACAACAACGAAAAAATGACTTTTCTGACAAATATGACTTTTTTAAACCTGGAAACGGTGTTTGTATCGTGAGATGCCTAGTAACCCAATAATAAATGCAGAAACTTAGCAAAAATAAGTCGTACTTAAGTTCTAGCAGAAGTTTTTGAGGGTACCAAAAACAACGATATTAACTGTTGACGATATCATCATCCTGTCCTTCTTTGAGGATCACTGGAAGACATATCGATGGAACGACTAAACGCAGAAAGCATAATTTTACCCAAATAGAATCCTAAACGTCGCTACTTGAATCTCGTTCTACCAATAACGTCCCTATTCAGGATCCAGTCCCTATTGCGGGTATTCTACGGTAAGTGAAATAAATATATATCATGTAGGTACCATCTTCACTGAACACTATTCGATAACTCACGTTTTAATAGACGAAGAGCATCTTTTTAATTCGTTCCATCAGCGTGGAAATTCAATTCCCTCTAATTTGACGTTACAACAACTCACGTTTCATAAACTAAAAGGTGGATCCTTGAAACCTCGAATTTCTCCGCTACTAAAGCCGCTACTGAAGCGCTGTTACGGCATCTCCCCATATGATGACCCCGGAGGTCATTTCCAGTGCACGCAAAAGGGAGAATCCATACTCGTATCTCACGCCGGAAAGACCCTCTTTCCGACCTAATCACATTTAATGGACAATAAGGGAACCCTTTTCTACCTTCGGAAAAAACCTGCCCGATAGTCCGTTTTTAACTGTGGGGAGTAAAAAAAAAAAAGGAGTGAAGAAAAGCCGCTAAAGTCTTATAAATGACGTCGTAATGCACGAAAAACAAATCTTTTCCCTCACCGGATTCTTCAAGAGCTGTTACTTCTTCAATCCCAGTAGAGATCACCCGATGTCATAAGGGACCATGCGTTTCTTACATACAACTTTGCTTTATTATCATCGATTTCATCCCAAGCAAAAACTTGTTGGTTTTGGTTTCAATTTACCCACACATTTAATTTTACATATTCTCATCAATTTGTTTCACTTCTTCGGGCCGTTCAGCCAACCACAAATCATCAACATAAATGATCAGGCTCAAGCCTTTGACAAGGTTTGGCACGAAGGACTAGAGTACAAACTGCACAGGGATCTCCCAAGACAGTACTACTTAATACTGAAGTCCTACCTTGAAAATAGACATTTCAGAGTGAAGCAAGATGACCAATACTCCGGCTTGAAGCCCATAAAAGCAGGGGTCCCGCAGGGGAGTGTCTTAGGGCCAGTACTCTACCTCCTGTACACACGGGACTTACCCCAACAAGAAGGCACAACTATTGCCACCTATGCAGAAGAGGGACTACAGACGTCTACTACTGAGGTTTCTAAGTGGACCAAGATTTGGAGAATGAAGCTGAACGAATCAAAATCAGCCCACATCAACTTCACTAACCGAGAAGTCCAAATCTTGGATGTTGAGATCAATTCGAATAAAATACCGCATACTGAAGCAGTTAAATACTTGTGTTTGACACTTGACTCCAAATCAAACTGGAATAAACACATAGAAAGAAGATAGAAGAACTTAAAATCAAGTACAGACAGATGTATTAGCTATTGGGAAGGAATTCCCATCTCTTTCTTCACAACAAACTGCTTATATATATGCAGATCCTTCGCCGTATTTGGACCAATGGGATACAGATCTGGGGCTGTGCCGAGAAATCAAATATTAAGAAAATCCAAACCTTTCAGAATAAAATACTGAGAAGTATAGTTGGAGCCCCTTGGTACATGCAAAACGATGATATTCATCGAGATTTGTCTATGAAATTATTGCGAAATACGCAAGGAAGTATGAACATCGCCTCCACAAATATGAGAACTCGGAGATGCTCTATGTTTTGGACAACGAAGGTAAAATCCGACGTCTCAAAAACGAAACGAACCACTGGATTTAGTGATTCTTTGTGATTACAAGAAGGTAATCGAACTCGATGCTATTTAATCGGGCGTCATTCCGATAATTAGGGCTAGGTTTTGAGTACTGGTAAACCGATTACTTTTTTTAATGTTACTTTTTTTAATCCGATTATCCATTGAGAATAAATTTGAAAATGATAGATGAAATGTTATCTATTTTATCGAGATACAGATGTCAATTATTAAATCAATTCTCCGATTCTGGGATTGTAAAAGTCAAAAGTCCCAGTTGAAATTTTTCGAAAATAGGGTCATGACATATCCTGCGTTTTTCCTGCAAAATTTTTATTTTTCGTTATTTTCTGTAAAAAGTGTTTTCTTCTAAATCGACTTGTTTTTTGTAAGGAATTAATTAAACTCGGAATTAATGAAAAGTAATCAATTTACTTTTTCATTACAAGTAATTTAATCGTTTTTTCGATTACCATTATTTGTAATCGGAAAAAGTAACATTTGATTTCATTTCGATTACCATTACTTTTAACCGCTTACCATTACAGTTTGCTGGTAATCGCGATTACTTCTAAATCAAATTGTTACATAAATGTCATTACAATGAAAGTTCTGTTATTCATTCCAGCAAGAAGAATCTATAGTTCAGACTTTCGTGACGGCTTATCTAGTTTTCTAGAGATGAAGTCGAATACCACAGTCTGCAGGCTTGTTTTAAGTCATAAATGGACTTCTTGTTGCTATTTCAGAAATACGAATGCACAACACCCGTTCGTCCTCTTTTCAAAAATTTCTTTGTCTACATCACCTGATGTTAACGAAATTTTAATTAAAAGTCATCTATTTACCCACGATGATCCTGAAATATCGCTATCATTGATCAACAAGCAGATTACTGAGAGAAGAACAAATTTTTATTCTTTGAAAACAGGAACTATTTAAATTTCTAATTGATGATCTTCCTTTCACTGAATTGTAACAGACATAAAAATCGCTATAAGTCAAATCGATTTCCATTAGAAAACGAATGCGTGGGGAAAAACAGAGTCAAACCGATTGTCAATGCACAGGTGATACTAAGAGTAAAAACTGATTAACTCCTTGCAAATTACCATTCCCGAAATAGCTGGCTTGTACGGGAAGTTCCTTGTTAAGAAATTAATGCCGAACAATAAAAGCATTTTCTTTTCTTTGCACCAATTGTCTCGCAAATGTCTAAACAAATTCGTTCAAGTTGTTTGTTTGTTTGTGAAACTGCGAATTACTATCAAAACTTAAAATTTTGTCCAATTTATCAAAAGTACATTCCAAACGAGTCGAAAACTCTTATCTCAATTTGTACTTTAAAACAGGTGCGATAGGAAGGTAAATACCTGAATATTTCAATGTGGGCCAGAAATGTGTTTTCTTTCAAAACAGTTATCCTGTAGTTATTCAATTCTTGCTTCCATTCACTTGGTCTCTATTCTGACTATTTAAAGTGTTATAAGTTTCTAAGAACTGCAAAATTCAAGCAGTATAAAATTAGTGTCTGCTGGTCTGGAACCTTTGCAAAATCGTCATAATCTTCATCGTACTAACTATCTTAGCGAAATGAATACGTCACGATTTCTCGTTTAAAGCCAGTAACGTTGTCTTCGAAGATATGTCAGGAAGAAAAAAACTTCAAAGAAGTGTTGAAGCAAAAAGCTGTTACCTAAAGTAAATACTGAATAACTCCTTGCAAATTACTACTCATACTAAACAGGTGGTTTGCATTGGAAATTCCTTGTTAAATAATTATGTACACAATCAAGTGAACATTTATCTGCTTTGCACCGATTTTCTTTTAGCTATATCAAGAAATAAGTTGATTTTCGACAAGTTTCAGCAAACTATAATCAAAACTGAAACTTTTTTTTTCAATTTTCAAAAGTATATTGCGCAAGAGTAAAAATTTAACTCAATGCTTACTCCAAAACAGGTACGATAGCACAAATTTTGTGTTCATTCTGAAAAGTTATCAAGTTTTCCTGTAGGTCTATTCACTTTGTTTCAATTCTGACTCTTTAACGCGTTATAAGTTTCTTAGAATTGGAAATTTCAAACAGTTTAAATTAGCGTCTGCTCGTCTGAAACATTTGCAAAACTCATGAGTATATTTTCTACCTTACAAAATATCTTTATCGTACTATCTTAGCGGAATGTATACGTTAGGATTTCTCATTTAAAGCCAGTAATCTTCTCTTCAAACATATATCAGGTTTCCCAAAAGGACAAAAGGAAAGCGGATATCACAAAACGAGGCCCAGTGACAAAGCATGTGGACAAGAAGAAAGAACTTGAGGACAAGTATAAAGGAGAACGTCGGCAACGTAACAGAAACAGGTCGTAAGTTGCGGGGCTGGTGGGGCGGAGGGAAAACCTAATTGTCATTGACTGATGTACCGAGAGCACAAGCTATGACAACCAAGAGAGATTAACGACTCGGCTAAATGAACCAAGCATGAGAACAAACTTTGTCTATTTGTCTGGAAAAGGGGGTTTTCTCCGAAGGAAGACGAGGGGAGGGGGGGAAAAGCTTCGGGTTTCCAGGGGACGAGTGCTCAAGCAAGGAAACTCTTGCGGAGCGTTTCACCAACTTTACACTCTAATAACTGTCATCGCGAGGCTCAGGTGTAATCATCTGACTAAGTCTCTCGTATTATGTCCGCGGAGAGTTTGGGACGTTGGTTTAATTCTTCTTCCAACCGTTTTCGTTGATGACTGCTTTTCGCAACGTACGGTGGAAATGAGTACAGTACGCCGGGAACATTGTTTTATTTTGTTTCGTTATTCCGTTTTTCTATAGGCGTTTTGAATTTAATTAAGAATTAATCTTCTCTTCACACACGTTATATCTAAGGATATCTATTATTGAGTAACTCGTAATACTGTGGTGCGTGAACGATATGGGATAGATCCGTCATTAGATAGTGAGGGATCCAATGTGAGAAATGCACCACTAAACCGCGTAAATAAGCACTACTAGGGCAACATCCGGATCAGCCGGTGGGTTGTCACACATGTGAAATACACTACCACTTTCAATACTGTTACAGGTTAAGGGTTTTAATGTGCTCGCTTCTATCCACACCTGGACCAAAGGTTAGGAAAAGCAGGGATGGACACATTTGAGCCCCAGATACCCTCCGTTCCCACACAAAGTCAAGGAGGTTTTCAGGCATTTCCATGGAAAAACCGCTACGTGCTTTTATCTATGCAGATGGATGACATTCACATAGTATGTCCTCTGCTGTTTCCTCTTCTTCACAGCAGAGCCGGCATTCTACTGTCCTGGCCTTACCAGTTCCGTTAAGCTGGTGCCTTAGGAGGCATTGGCCAGAGAGGAGCTCCACAAGGTGCTAACAGAACCTCGTCCTATTCCTTGAGATGGTTGCGTACTGCTTGGCTCGTCTCTGCTTAGCAGTATTGTGTCATTGTGACGATCGTGTCTTGTCTTCCCATTTCTGCACCTCTTGACTGTATACAACTCTTGGTAACCCCTAGTTGAGGTACAGGTTAAATTCGGTTGGACTCTGATCAGTTTTATCATTGCCTCTATTCCCTCAAAACCCAGTTCCCGGAATGAAGTTTCTTGCCCTAAGTCGCAGCCTTGAGGAAGCTGAGGCAATTCCAGGTCAGCTTGGAGGTTATTGAAAAGGCAGAAATAGCCTCCAACGGTGCCTGGTTGTCTGAAGATGAATTTTGAGTTGTTTCCTGACAATCTTTCGTGCTAACAATTTCTTGGATTCCTGCCTGATAACAGACTCACAGTCAGGCAGATACTAAACGAAAGCTGCTTAGAATGAATTAAAAGGTAGAATGCACGTGGACATTTTTGTTTTGGAGAAAAATTATTGTTATTTACCCGAAGTTGAAAACAGTACTTTCACTACAATATTTAAAGACTCGGGGGCAAGACAAAATGTGGATTCGAAGAAGGGATTTGATCTGTTAGTTCCATGAAGGAAGGAGAATTTGAGCCAATGTCGTTGGACTATACGAGTATGTAAGCTCCTTGGCATCTCTCTTCAAACTAATGGGATTTCCAAGAACAGTCCTTCGCAATAGAATATTTTACCTGGATGATGGTTCTTTTCGTTGAATATTATGACGATTTGGAAGTTGATAGCTTATTTATTAATTTTCCTTTTTCAAACAGGTCTCAGAATTATGTACTGCAGTAACTGGTTGAAGCTGTTTGACAACCTTTGTAGAGGCCTTTGGCTCCTTAAAATAAAAACCATTCATTCATTCAAAAAACCATGTAAGCACAAATTTCAGTCCAATGAAGCTAGTCCATCAACATCGCATCCTGATGATAAACTCTGTGTAAGGTTTTTCATGGTTCTATATGACGGAATTAGTAAAGTTCCTGCCATCGAAGAGGAGTGGCCAAGCCTTTGAAACCAACAGGTAGTCAGGATGCTGCTCTGGGAGGCACGATGATTATCATATCCCCTAGTTGAAATTTCATTATGCTGCCCTTTTTTGGTAATAACGCGTGTTGATATTACCGATTTTTAATGAGTAGTGACCCAGAAGGGGACTGAATCAACCAGCTGAGAAACTTAGTTAAGAAATATAATGGATTTTTTTTCTATTCCAATTTCACAGTAACGCAGTAAGCGCTGAACAAAGAGTTCAAACGATAACCGTTTAAAACTAAATCTGTTCCTTTCCCAGTAAAGCCAGCTTCATCAAGCTGTGCATTTTACCTCAACCCATGTACGTATATAGAATTAACTTGTTTCCCAACTATATTGGATGGCGGCTTAATAGGCCTTCAGAGCGAAAAACTGACTATGAGGCTTTCAAAACGAGTTATAATGCAAATGAGTACTCGAGCATTAATTTTGTTAGAAGCTCATCAAATGAACTGTTTCAGAGGGTTAAAGACTTCACATCAAAGAAACGTTAGAATGTGAAATCGGGGAAATTTATTTTCATTGTATAAAGCGCTGCCTCGTTTGTGCGCATGAATTAATGGACATCATCCGAGACAAAAGAAATACTTTGTTTCCACTGAAATGATGTTAAGTTTATTTCCTAAGAAAATTACGTGAGAATCACAAGTCGGTTTTCTTGAACATAAAAAACAATGGAAAATATTACTTAAAATATTATTTCAAGTCGTTTTAAATGCTCAGATAATCGGGGACTCAAGATAGAGTCGTCGGTAAACTGAAGACGAAGCTGTGGGAGCTATAGATTGTAGGGCTGGGGTTGGATTAGTTTGTGGGGAACATTTAAAATTGTAAAGTTATCTCGTACTGTCCTATAGAATTTCAGCTTTCTGGGGTCAACAGAGGAGAATCAACTCTTATTCAATAATAAACCATTGTAATCGCTCTTGAAAAAAAAAATTCTAACCCCCCTGAAAATTTCATGGTTTACGAATAATAAACCCCAGTGTAGAATCCAAATCTGCAATAAAAATGTTTCCGTCCGTCCGCCGTACGCACGATTTTTTCCAAACGGCTGGAGCAAAAAATCTGAAAATTTCAGGAAAATTCCATGTTGGTCCGACAACGCCCCAATTCTTTAGCCAGCTCTATCACTTAATTTAAATGCCCTTTAAGGGTTGTCAAAGTTTTGTAAAATCCCTAAAATCCTCAAAAAAAGTCGAGGCGGCCTAAATTTGGACTTTTTTTGAAGAACTTTCCATGAGGAACCGAATGAGCTCCTCCCCAGGTCCGTAGCTCAAACCATTCCCGATGTATGGTGCAAACATTTGCATCCACATTCAATAACTCACAAGGTTACTGCGATCAAAACAAAAACAACAGCGTTTTTTTTGTTTTGATTGCAGTAACCTAGTGATGTAGTGTGCGTGGATACTGGAGTGAACTCCTAAAAGGGTTTATAGCCGATATACGGGTTGAAGCATTCTGATATACATGCTCCGTCTTACGAAATATAAAATTTTCAAATAGAATATTTTTCCATGGGGTTTATTAAAACGCTCAAATTTTTCATTTTATTATTCAATTGGCTTGCGTTCATGATTTGAATTTCTACTAAGCTTTGGAGTGTGCGTGTTTCACAGGTGATACAGCGATTATTGAATTTCAGGGGGCACACAAATATGATCAACTGATCAATCCAAATAGGTATTTTGGTTAAGTGCTGTATGCATATCTCCTGAAATTCAATAATCGCTCTATCACCTGTGAAACACACACACTCCAAAGCTTAGTAGAAATTAAAATCATGAATCATTGAATAATAAACCGCAGTGAATGAATTTCCAGCGTTTTTTCATAGTTGTTCAGAATGGAGATTTTGGAAAGATATAGAAATTCGCCGATCACTAGACGTTGATAGTAACGTCGTTGAAAACTATACCATACGTTACATCTCTGAAAATGGAATTGCGTAATATTGCGTTTAGCTACAACCTATTTGAATGATAATAGAACGCCGTTTCGTGACGCAATTGCAGCCTTATTTAGGCGCCCGTTCAACGCGATACGTGCATTACTTCGTTCTTTTCCATTCGTTCATTCTTATCCCGTCCTCCTTCGCCGGTAACTCTATTTCCTGCCTTTGATGGTTCATCCGCTCCCTCTTGGAAATGTGATTTGACCAATCAGTTGACGCCCGTTGGCGGAGTAACGAGCGAGCTCCCTAACGCTCCCCGATATCGTCTCAAGGCCCGTACCACCCCTCCCAGCTCCAGGCCTCCGAGTAGATTGTTACAGCTCTCTGTCTTCTGTTAAGGGAAACATTTTTCGGAGACAGACAATACCACCAGATCTACAAGCACATAACCATATGTACCACAAATGTATGTTTACTGTTGAGTCCTATTATGAAATCGAACATTTCTATAATGTGGTTGATGAACCATTCTGGTTTATTATTCAATAATAAACCATTGCAATCGCTCTTGGAAAAACAATTTCTAACCCCCCATTGAAAATTCCATGGTTCACGTTTCAAAGGGTGTAGAATTCAAATCTGCAATAAATTATTTGCGTTCCGTTCGTACACACGTTTTTTCTCAAACGGCTGGAGCAAAAAATCTGAAATTTTCAGGAAAAATCCATGTTGGTCCGACAACGCCCCAGTTCTTTAGCCAGCTCTCTACCTCAATTTAAAGTGCCACTTAAGGGTTGTCAAAGTTCTGTAAAATCCCTAAAAACCTCAAAAAAAAAAAAAAAAAAAAAAAAAAACCAAGGCGGCCTAAATTTGACTTTTTTGAAGAACTTTCCATGAGGGATCGAATGAGCCCCTCCCCAGGTCTGTAGCTCAAACCATCCCCGATGTATGGCACGATCTTTGCCTGCCAACATTTGCATCCAAATTACCTACATCACTAGGTTACTGCGATCAAAACAAAAACAACAGCGTTTTTTTTTTTTTTTTTTTTTTTTTTTTGTGATCGCAGTAACCTAGTGATGTAGTGAATGTGGATATTGGAGTGAACTCCTAAAAGGGTTTATAGCCGATACACAGGTTGAAGCATTCTGATATGCATGAAACGCTGCTAATTCTTTCACTGGGGTTTATTATTCAATTTTATTCATTCGGCTTGCATTCATGATTTGAATTTCTACTAAGCTTTGGAGTGGGCGTGTTTCACAGGTGATAGAGCGATTATTGAATTTCAAGAGATATGCATAGAGCACTTAAATCGGTTCTCAACCAAAATGCCTATTTGGATTGATCAGTTGATCATATGTGTGTGCCTCCTGAAATTCAATAATCGCTCTATCACCTGTGAAACACGCACACTCTAAAGCTTAGTAGAAATTCAAATCTTGAATCATTGGATAATAAACCTCAGTGAATGAATTTGCAGCGTTTTTTCTAAGTGTAGCACGTAGACAATGGATGCAGTAATGCAAGATGTATTTTATCACACACCAAAGACGTAGGTACAACGTTATTTGATCTAGCAATTTGTACACCCCAAAAGTACGATAAGAAAATACGGTTAGCAGGATATCTGGCAATTAATTCCTCCTCCGGGGTTATCAGCCTCCCAATCTTACTTCAGGGGGGGATGGATAAGGAAATAAGCCTCTTCGCTCCCCGAACAAAACTCAATTTCCTTTCACATTGTGTTTGCCCACCCAGATCAACGTCAGGACCAGCCCCACGCTTTCTAAACTTATTAAGTTCGGGATCTCCGTCTGATCGAATCTACGTTAAGGGAAGTCGAAGAGAATCGTTGGAAAAAACTGTTTGTCGCCCTTCAATTGGATCATTCAGGAATCCAGAGCGTGTAATAAGCAACCAGTTTCTTGTCTTAGAATTCACTATATTCTTGAGAATTTCGATATCAAAGCATAGTTCTATTGAGAAAATATTTGTAATGTAATTGTATGATGCGTTGTTCCAAATGCAAATGCATCTGCAAGACCAACAATTTAAAGTACAACCTGAATGACCACAATTCCAAATCATGTTGCAACATATAGTAACTTCCTAGCTGTTTTATATTCCAAATAAAACTTTTACTACCTCACGCTAGAACACGTTAAGACTTGCCGGAAACACTTCACTGACCCCGTTAACCCCGGAACGGCAAAGCGCGTCAGAGTGACCCTATGAAGAAAATGTAATTCGTTCTTTCTCCGCAAGAGGTTGCTTTGAAACGACTTCCACCGGTGCCAACTTTTATTGGTTAAATACCAAGAAAACTTCATGGAGAACAGTCCCTGCAATGTCCTTGGGGTGAGTTTCCTCACCTCATTCCAAAACCTTGTGAGTCAGTTTTATTAGAATTCGTATTTGAAGAGAACTTTGTAGTCCTCGTCTCATATTTAGTGATAAAGAGATGACATATGAACGGCAAGCTAACTTATAGTAGTGATATGTCCCTGAAATTTACGCTTACAATTGAGGAATGATGATTTACCTGAGTAACGTCTATAAATGATTTCTTTTCATGTTTGGTGCAACCCTTAACAACACAGGTCTGCAAAAAAATTTTTTACCAGCTGCATGGAATATTTCAGCTAAATTTTTTTTAAATTTCAAATATGTTTTTTGGTGTGCTGAATCCAAAAATGACCGCTATTTTCCTCCATCACGTACAGTTTTCTTGTAAATTAGGGGAGAGGGGGACATAAAAAACGAAAACGTAGAAAAAACACCATAATTTGTAGTGTCTAATAATTCAAAATAAAATAAGGTATCTGTTCACTATTCAGCACAAAATGCTCAAAAACTTCATTCAGTTTGCTTGTGGAACTTTTTTTTTCTTTGACACGTCGTCGCACACGTTTTCGTGCTCCAGCATTGTCCGTATCCCTCTTGAGCTTCCAACAATATTCAGCTAGCATATTGACGATCCATCGTCCTTGGTAACGTTTTTCCATATCCCGAATGTCTTGGTGAAATCTTTCTCCTTGCTCTTCACTAAACGCTCCCAGGTTTTCTGGAAAGTATTCGACATGGGAGTGTAGGAAATGAACTTTTAGGTCCATGTTGCATTCTTGAGCTTTGTAGGCAGCCAACATGCGATTCACAATTGTTTTATAAGTCTTAGTTGGGGTCTTTCGTATTCCCATGACTAAATATGAGAGTGGAAAAATGAATGCAACTCATAAAATTAACAACTTGGAAGCAACTACCAAATTGAGGGTTAACGTTGAATAACACCGTATGTGGTATTCAAAAAACCAGTTTTGCGATAAAACTAGACGTGATGGAATTTTTGATTACTTTTTTCGGTTTTAGCATGCAAAAATCCATGGGAAACAGTAAAAAAATCGTATGCAGTTTTTTGGTTGCAGACCTGTGCAGGCAGTTTTTTCACCAAAATAAGGGTAAAATACTGCTCACCCTACCACAACCAAGTATATCATGTCCGAGTAATGAATTCGTTTTATCAGTACCGAAGAATACCCGCAATAGGGACTGGATCCTGAATAGGGACGATAACGGTAGAACGAGATTCAAGTAGCGACGGTTAGGATTCCATTTGGGTAAAATTATGCTTTCTGCGTGAAATTGTTCCATCGGTATGTCTTCCAGTGATACTCAAAGAAGGACAGGATGATGAAGCGTTTGCCGCCTTTTGTTGCCAGGTAACGCTCATCAGTTAATATCGTTGTTTCTGGTACCCTCAAAAACTTTTGCTAGAACTTGGGTACAACGAGGTAAGTTTTTGCATTTATTATTGGGTTGCTAGGCATATCACGATAAAAACACCGTTTCCCGGTTTAAAAAAGGTTATTTGTTTAACTTACAAGGTCGATATTGTCAGAAAAGTCATTTTTTCGTTGTTGTGAGCCTCAACAGGGACATTCAAATATTCACGATCTTATCATTTTCCTTGTCACCAAATATTTTCCTAAAGCAACTAATTACCTTCCATATCATCTTTTCTAGATTCATCATACCGTCTGACTGTGTAAGAGTTCGAAGTTCATGTATAAGGCACCCAAAACAGAAATTTGAGCGTGTACTGCAGCGGCTGGTCAGTGGCAAATCAATTAGGCAGGTCAATTCTGAGTTCCTAAACTTTTTTTTCGTAAACGTGTATCTCACACTACATTACATACTATTCTTAATAAAATTATACATTTTTTCAAGAAGAAAAATCTTGTCATTATCGATGAAATGGATGATATAAATCTAGAAGAAAACCTCGATAAGATCACCGCCTGATCAGCCACCTTTCAGCATTCTCCATCATAAATTCCCAGTCTGCGAGCAGTTTAGGTACTTGGGAGCTGTAGTGACAAACGACAACGACGTTAGTGCAGAAATCAGTCTCGCATTGCAGCAGGAAACCGATGTTTTTGGGGTGTCCAAAAAGCTCTAAGTTTCAGGGGACTATCCCGAAGAGCCAAATTTGTCATACATTAGACAATAATACGACCGGTAGTGACATACAGCAGCGAGTCATCGGTCTTAACTGCAGCGAACGAGCGATTGCTTAACTGCTGGGAGCGGAAAATCCTGCCAATGGAGAATCAGAACAAATGAAGAACGTCGGCATCTATACGCGCAACCAGATTTAGTTGCCTTTGTAAGGCGAGGAAGATTACGAGGGCTGGGTCACGTAAAGAGAATGCCTGCAGTGAGATGTCCACGTAGGTTAATGTATGAGACGCCTGGAGGAAAAAGACTGAAAGGTAGGCCTAGGAAACGTTGGCGTGACGATGTGGAGGAAGATCTCTCCAAACTTAGTGTTAGGAGATGGATAGAGAAGGCCACGGACAGAAAGGAATGGTCAAATGTTCTTCAAGGACTGTAGTGCCATTAAAATAAATAATGGCTGATATAAATGGGTTTTTGAAGAAAAACTCGGAGTGTGCCTATTCCGGAACCTATGCTCCTCAATCGGGACACTTTTTAAAAATTCAAAACAATACAAAAGAAAATCGTTTTAAATGATTTTCCAACGTCATTATGTCCTGGTTACTCTGTAGAATGCAAAATGAGGGTTCAAAGTGGGGAAAACTATGTTTTTCTGAAGGATAGTAGTGGAAAACCTCTAATATCTGTCCCTATTGCAGGCATTCTACGGTACCAATTGAGGCTATATTTACTGTTGACAAAAGAGGAGAGAGCTGTCTGATCATTTGATATGTTGATGACATGCGAGGGCTAATCCTGAGAGAAAAGGAACAAAAAAAAACTGAAACCGAGATTGAGTACGACGCGAATCCCTAAATCTGAGTGGCCCGCAGAGGGTTAAGCAACACGTAAAAAAAGAGGGAAACGAAAGAATTGGATTCCTACCGATTCCATATGGTTTGATGTCAGAACGTGACCCGACATGAATTAAGGAGGCAAATCCGTTGGGTCAACCCGACGGAATCCGGGGGGTTTCGCCTGAAAACCCCAATACGGTTTCCCACCCCTAATCCCCTGTGACAGACGTCCGGGGGAGGCAGCCGTGCGAAAACTCAATATTTAACTTTGTTGTAAATTTGGTGCAAAGGCTCCCTTTTTCCCCAAGCTATGTGCCCTATAGAGAGAAATGGAGGTCTCCCCCCTGCGGGCCGGGTCCGAGGAGTGATGTATCGTTGTGGACATTTGAGGTGATGAGGCGGTGGAGGGGAGAGAACAAGTCGAAACAGGTTGGTATTGGAGCAGTAAATCCAGGTTAGGGCCTTTAAGCGCCCTATGTACACTCATTTTGCGCGCAATCTTCTCTCGAAACTTCGTTTCTTTTGTGAATGAGGGGGGAGAAACGAAGGTGGGTCTATCAGAGAAGATTTACTACCAAATTATAGTGGCTGGAGTGAAATATTATGTTGGATATTCCACGAGAAAGGCTCAACTTGAAAAAAAGTACGACGTTTTTGAAGAAGTACATATACATATAGACCCCTTTGGTGTAGAACAGGGGTGCTCAAACTTAAAAATGCTGGCGATCTACCTCAATATTTTTAGGCTAGGTACTTACGATCGACTCTGAGAGGGTGCAAGTATGTGTGATGCAGGGTTGTCGTACATACACGATACACCCTACCTACCTAGGTTATGTATACGAGGGGACGTGTTGTTCATGTATTGGAGCAGCTAATTCAGGTTATGGCTTCTAAGCGACCTATGTACACTCATTTTTAGCACAATCTTCTCTCGAAACTTCGTTTCTTATGTGAATGAAAGAGAAGAGCCGAAGGTTGGTCTACCAAGATAAGATTATAGTAGTGGCCGATGTGAATTATTATGTTGAATTATTGGGGAAAGTTGAAATAAGAAGAAGGTATGATTTTGAGTAGATATGTTGCACCCTTGGGTGAGAAAATATTGTCTTGAATTTTTCGTCGTTCCAAATGGGGTCAACAAATGTAATAAGAACTCCCAGGATGGGGATTTAGGTTTCCCAGCATTGAAGCCTGCTGCTCATTTTTCTGTCCAAGGAGATTTTTCTTTTGATGTGCTTTAATATCGCCTGGTTAGACATCCCTTACCCTCGTACAACTCCATCGACAACATTCAATCAATTCTAACACATCATTGTGTAATGTTCTGACTGATTTGGAATTATTTGCGTCATTGTAAATTAGATTTTACCTCCAAAACCACTAGGAAAACGACACATCACTGTCCTAACTCAGACAAAACTCCGAAAAACCACGATTTTGGACGGCTCTAGGACATAGCATCTATGACTGTGAGGCATTGGGGCTGGACGTTAAAACCAAATAGACTCCAATTGGAGTCCATGTGGGAAAGAACGGATTTTTAAATCACGTCCAAAGATTTTTATGCCCCGTTTGGCAGACGGACATTGCAGATTTTGAATCTACGCACCTCGAAACGATGTTACGATCTGCTACTCCACAAGTCAAAACCCACCTTCCTGGTTTTGAAAACCCGGGAAAGTTACGTTTCTTCCTTCCCATTTTTTGAAAGTGCTGTGCATAATATTTTTATTATTATTATTTTTTTTAAATCAAGTCAGTTTCAACAATTTATTAGTAACTTATTTCTAGTATCATAATTTAATATGCAGTCCTCTTGTACATAACAGGAGTTTCTTTTGTTCTAATAATAATAATAGTTTGTTCGCACTTCACTCGCGATAAGTAATTTTATACGTCAAGCGACAGTTCGAACGGCTTTTTTCTTTTTAGTCTTCGAAAAAGGTTGTCAACGTCAAGGAGGTGGACAGCCTCTGCGTTGACGTGACCCTTTAGCCGTTCTGAGTGTTTAACGGCGAATTTTCTTATTGTGGCAGCGACGCTCTCGATCTTCAAATCATTATGAAGGTTGTCGTTCCGAATGTACCAAGGTGCATCGACTATGTCCCTCAATACTTGGTTCTGGAATGTTTGTACAATCTTGATGTTACTATTAGCAGTGCAGCCCCACAGCTGCTCACCATAGGTCCACACAGGTTTTAGGACCTGCTTGTACAACATAAGCTTATTAGACGTTGACAGCTGCGAGTGTCTGCCCATAAGCCAGTGCATTTTTCGATACCTAATATCAAGCTCCTTCCGCTTTTTTTGGCATGCTCTTTCCATTTCAATTTGGCATCAAGCGTCATCCCAAGGTACTTTGCTTGGTTAGAGTCAGAGTTACAGTATGACAGGTATGTACTTAACCTTTTTACAGGTAAAGTCAACTGTATTGATTTTGTCTCGTTCATTTTAATTTTCCACTTCCTCGCCCATCTGTGAATTTTTACTAAGGATTTGTTGAGCTTAGAAACTGATTCAACAGCATCTTCTGCAACTGCCAACACTGCAGTGTAATCAGCAAATGTAGCTGTTGTATTTTGTTCTATTTCTGGTAAATATATATGAGGTATAATACTGGCCCTAGCACACTGCCTTGAGGATCTCCAGCTTTTATTTCTTGCAAATCAGAGTAGGCATCCTCTTGTCTAAAACGGAAGTATCGATCAGTTAAGTAAGAAGCTAAAATCCTTGAATAACATGATGGCAACCATTTTCTTAATTTGAATTTAAGTCCTTCGTGCCATAATTTATCGAATTCTTGGGACACATCTAAAAATATGGCAGAACAAACTTTTTTCTGTTCTAGTGCTGCTTCTATTACATGAGTGATTCTATGTACTTGATCGATAGTTGAACGCTTATGTCTGAACCCAAACTGATGGTTTGGCACTATTTTTCTGTCCTCAATTATAGGTAGGAGTTTTTTCAATAGAAGTTTTTCAAACAATTTTGACAGAACCGGCAGAAGAGATATTGGTCTGTATGATGTAAACTGTTCAGTGGCTTGCCGGGTTTAGGTAGTAAAATGACCTCTGCAATTTTCCATACTTGAGGAACATAATGCAATTTTAGAACGGCAAAATCATAATTTTTAATCATAGTAATTTTTGCAACTGCTTTCCGAGGAGGAGTGACTAAGCGCCATCCATACCATCACCTCCTTATTTTGCCCCTTTCTACATTTGTAAAAATTCCTACCTGATACCAGAAGTACTGAGATCCGTCCATCATCTGAAATTGCGATGAATTTTCGCTGCACTGCCGATACGGTGAAGAGAAAATCTCGCGACGACACCCTCCAATCCTGTAGTAATCAGCCTCACAGAGGTCTCGTCGTTTAACGTGTCACCACCACGAAGAGGCCGAACACAAAAGACCTCTGGTTCAAACCTCTACATAAAAGCCTTTTATTTTTTATTTTTTCTTCTTTTTTTAACCCCCTCCACAACCCTCTCCCCTCCTCGTCTCTTTGCTCGCTCTCCTGCGGGCGCCGGGGAAAGTTCGACAACAAAAGGTGGAAGGGGAAACTCTAATTAAACTCGCACAAATACGCCGACTCACCTCAGCATCCGCCTTTCGCTTTGATTATAATGCGTCGCTCTCTTCATCTACCTGTTGACAAATGTGCCTCTACTTGCAGAACAATGACTCATATATCTTTTGATAATAGTTCTACTTCTACTAACTTTTAACAACGGGATGATTATGATTTGAGACGGTTTCTTTCATTGATCATCCTTCATCAAAAGGTGTTCATCAACTTTTGCAAGAAGTACATGCAAGAGGTAAATTATGAGTGATTACCCCAACACGTTTCCCGTTTTCAGTTTTCAGTTGAAGTTTTTCCCCTGCAACCTTCTTTTCTAGATTCCTCATATGACACAAGTAATCGCGCACTATTAAAAATAGAAATGAACACAAATAAACCTCTGTGCTAGAAATGGTAGCGCTTTCCCGATGTCCCTTACATTTAGCATACTGTTTCCTTAGTCAAGCTGATAATCGAATTTTAATTTTGAATCAAAATTTAAAAGTACTTGAGGCCAAGCAAGGGGTACCCAAATCGACTCAATCCCATGCTCGTAGGTCTTACAGCACGGATGAGGAAGATCTCGAAAGAAACTGATTGGATCATGAAAAGGTCACGTAAAAAGCGCAAAGCTGGCTCATCACCAGAATTAGAGGCTGAAGCCTCCAACAAACCTAAGGTTGGCAAAAACGCCACCAAAATGTTAGAAACAAGCCCAAAAAGGACCCAACTCCTCCACCCATGAATGTTATAGGTTTAAAGAGCTATTCGTCAACGACATCATTAGGGACATCCCTACAGAGAAATTTAAAGTTACCGCACTTGACAATGACGTATGGAAAATCAACGTAGAGTCTCGTGAAAACTGGAAATTGATCACGGAAAAACTACGAACAGAGAAAAAACAATGGTACACGTACCAAGATAAAGCTGATAGACCAATTAAGGTTATGGCGAGAGGTTTACATGCTTCATGTGAAAAAAACAAAATTATTGAAGACCTAAAGAATCAAGGTTTTAATATTCTAGATGTAACCAACATACTCAAAAAAGAAAAGAGGAAAAATTAGAGAGGTGTAATTTAAACCTTTCTAAAACCCCTTTCTCTATTCATGTTAACATTTGAAAAAACCGAAGATATAATCGGGATACATGACATTAAGGCTATTCTCAACATATTGGTAGTGAATCTTCTTTGATACACTAACCTTCTTCTGAGTTGCGAAATGAGAGTATATCTGGCGCTTTAGGGCAGTCACCTGGATTTACCGCCCCAGCAGTTCATCATCCCGAATGTCCACTACGGTTTATCACTCCTTCCACTGGTCGAGCAGGGCGTACAGCCTCATTTTTCGGCTTTGCATCCTAACGGTTTCATCTGCATCCCATTGAGGTCTCACAAAATTCGTCCCGGTGCAGAATACCTGTCTGACGAAACGGCATCTAACAATCTGAAGGCCTTGCACTAACCTAGCGCAGATTTGAATTGTGCAAGGCTCAAACCCCAATGCGTTCTACCCGAGAAGAACAATTAGTCAAGGAAAGGATTTCACACAGAGTTTCAAGGAAACCAGCTACAAAGAGCTGACATCACACTCACGATGTATGTGACGATAATGATCCGCACATTCCCCCAGTATTTGTATGATACTGATTAGATATTGAAAATCTATGATAAACTTATGGACAGCTGTTATGGAGGAGATTCCTACCCTAGAGCGGCGATCAAAACGCTCCCCAAACTGCGATAGGTACGAAGAAAACACCAAAAAACGTCAAAGAGCTAAAGAGAACTTGGGGAAGGGAAAGATAGCCCCAACTCAGACGGGGAGACGGCCGGCGACATGTGACAGGTTGCGGCGAGTTGGACTATAAACCAACCCCCGTGTTGCCAACGTGTTTTCCTCCTTCTGGAAAGGAAAAAAGACCTCCGCAGGGGAAAATTCGTCACCTGTCACCACTCGCGACCCCGTCCACACGCACCGTCTCCCGAAGCTCCTCTTTTCCCATAAATATATAACAACCAGTCGATCAAAAATAACCCCCATGCCTTATAAGACCCGCCAAATTGAGTTTCCAAGCCGTATCGCTCACTTCCGGACATCCTGTTTTACTACTTTTTTTTTCTTATATGTTTCAGCTCGGAGGAAAAGACTTATGCTCTTCTCATCATTTCTGGGTCGGAACAACGGAAACGGGGCAGCCTTTTTCTCCATCAATTCACGGTCTTAGCTCAAGAGTCAATCTGTTTGAAGGATGAATCTCGTTATTTATACAACAAAGGGTCAAACCAAGTGAGCGGAGAACCAATTTCACGCCCATCCGTCTCTGCCGCTTCCCTGCCAGTGCGCTGAGTGGCTCTTGGATTGAAGAATTGAGACTATTCATTTGGATATTGGGACGGGAGTTCGATCGATAAACAATTTCTGCTTGTTATTCTATGCTTGGTAGGACGAAGTTAATTTGAGGAAAATTTGGCGGATGGAAGAGCAAGATGAATCGCTTCATGATATCCCATTGGTCTGAATAACTGTCTTCATGATGTAGTCATTATACGATTATGTAATTCGGTGTAAGATACACTTTGGTGTCCACGTTCTCGAACAAATACTATATTTTCTTAGGATTCTATACCCTAAAGCAGGGGTCTCCAAACTACGGCCCGCGGAAGGATTTGGTCCAGCCCGCCACCAGCGGACGCCAATGGAAAATACACTGCCAAGGAGATGGCAGAACAGCTTCCTCGTTACAATCAAAGTGACACCATTATAAAATAGAAAATAAAGAAATCTTCAGATGAAAGATGTTGAGGTAATTGGTCAAACTTCCTAAAGATTCGTTGTGACATTTTACAGACTGAAGTAAACGTAATTACTTGAGAGGAAAGGTGATTAGACAATAGAAAAGGGGCTGACCTCATGAAAACGATTTAAACCTTAGCGGCTATCATAGATAAAGTAAACAATGAATACAGCTGAAATTTATGTTGCTTTATATTTTATACTTACTTTATATTTTATAATACCAACACAGTGAAGAAAAAAAATCGACCATCGGACTCTCCAAATGCGCGAAATTTAAACATTACGGGTATTTTCTGAACACAACGCGAGTTGTGTCTTAGAGTCGCATGAACCACATGTGATGCAGAAACGACATTCCCAATAAACTTAACGTTGAATTTAAAACGCAACCACTGCATTGGTTTAGTGAGGTGGCCTAACTTTAAACTTAGTTCCCGAGGGTAGAAGCACACACTCTTGTTAATTACCTTTTCCCCAAAGCGGTCTTGATTCGCTAACCCCGATAAAGTTGTAACTACTCCGTTTTTCCTACCGACGGTTTTGCGAAGTCGACCTGTGGGATAACCGTTTTTCCGTAAGAGGTCTTTTGGCGTATTTTGTATCTATTTGGTCAACGCTGGGTTTACGCACATTTTTGGTAGGCAATGCAGCAGACGTCCTTGTTATGTATCGCAGAAACGGAGTACGACCTTATGAGGAGAATCCCTCGAATTTTGCATACAGAATTTCAGGAGTAAAAAAACAACTGAGGAACAGGTGTTCGAGAAAAATAAATATGATGAGAAGACAATTATTGGGTGAGGCACTTAGTTTCCTCGTCTAGGTAACATGAATATGTAGATCATTTGAAATTGTTATAGATGATCTCGAAAGATGTACAGTAAAAGCTCACTATGATTCGCGCAACACAAATGCCTCAGGACATATTCCGCTATACATCAACGCCTTCAAAACGTTAGTCATCGTGCACTGCGGGTCTGTCACGGTGATTCTATACCGGCTAGAATAGAATGATGACAATTGCGAGTTCAAAACGTTGTCAGATTATTAAATTCAAGATAGTCGGGAACAACGGTCTACTTATTGCTGAACGGAGCCCATTATAGCCGACAAGGAAGACACTGACTATCAGGTTGTATTTTTTTCGTCATTTTGGTTTATTATTACTAACCTATGTAATCAAACAAGAAAAAAAAATGATTACGCCCAATCAAAATTAATGGTTTGCGTTTCAAGATAAATCAAAGTGGATCCAAATCTACGTAATTTGGCTCAAAAATCCAACATCAATCCGAGATATGCCAGTTATCGCAGAATCTTGCTAAACCAACCCTTAGGGATTAAGGGTTAATCCCTCAATACCAACCCTAAGGGATGTATATAAGGGTTAATCAATCAATAACTATATATCAATAACTTTCGTAGTAAGAGTGCAATTCTTTTGTTGGATTATGATCATCCGTTCGTTCACCATTTGAAATACCACATCTTCGGGTGATGAAAATCGGTCGTCTACGTCTGTGCCGATCAACGGGAGCTCCGATCTAGACCACATGGCTGGCGTTTGCCAAAGTATTATAATCTAGAATGCAATTATAAGGTATGGAGGCGCAAGGTGTCGAGTTTAGATGGTGTACCACAGACTACGTCTAAAACGTATAGATAGGTGAGTTACATAGAATGGCCTTCTAACGAAGAAATGACAAAAATCAGTGTTTTGTATCAAAGTGACAGCATTTTTTGGATACATTTGAACCTACCAAGAGGACTATAGAGCGAACCGGCCGACCTTAACCATCGCAGAACATTTGTTCCTTGCCAGGAATACCTTCAGGGATCAGTGAAATACCTATTAAATTTGTATCACACCTACCTGGAAGGGTTTTCCAGACATATTCATTTTACTTTGCGTTATAACGTGTTGAACGCCCAACTTTCCATCATTGTGCAAAATTTCGGTTACTTAATTCACCTAGAACCTTTTTGCCACGAAACTTGTCATTCTGGACGTTTGCAAGATAAGAAAATATTGGAATGCATCTGGTGATAAGCTCCAAAGCACTATATTGTGATTGCTACCGGTGTTCTTCACAGGAAAAATGAGAGCATTCCTGTTTTAACGGTATTTCATTCTCATGAATGAGAAGAACAGATCTGAAGACATTCGAACAAGCATCACAACAAAGTTTGGAATTATTTTCATCGACACTCCCTCGAGATTTTAACTTTTAAATTCCTAATGAAATAGTTCTAAGCGCTGCTAGAGCACGTTCCATGTTTCTTGAATTTTACCTGTAAGATTTATGATTTAAGTCAAGGGTTAAATTCCCCCTTTGCAAAAACATTCCACGAAACTCTATAATTTTTGCGAACTTTAAAAAAAAGAAAAGATTTAATTCAAGTACCCGAGGCCCCTTGGGCTCTTGTTTTATCGTTAGATATTTTCAACAAAATGTGCTATTTCCTTGGGTCTGGTCCATTCCATTGAGCTTGGATTTGTTGTAAATTCTTTTTCTCTGAAATTTAGTTAAGGACCTTAATTTTGATCAACATAGTTCCATACAGGTTTTGTCAATATAGAAAGACCTATATTCGGTATTGAACAGCACCTAAAAGGCTAGTGAATTGCAATATTTGATGCCTCACGAAGAAAAAATTTGGTCTTTCGCCGTTTAACGTGTATATCCTCATACAAGAACTCGAAAGCCTGGAGGATCATTTCCAGTAATACCGCCTGCCGCATAGTTCACGACACGATCGGGAAAAAACCCCTAATGCGTGAAATAAGAAGGCTCATTTGTATTCCAAAAGTTTTTTCGAGAACGTTAGAAGCGGAAGGGGATTTTAACTCATAACAGTATAACGGAGAAGGATGAAGGGTGCGGACAAAGCTGGTCCTTTACTTCCCTTTGGAAACAAGAGGATTTACCAATATACGAACGTTATTATTGCTACGGTTAGCGTTCGAGCTTTTCTTGAGGGCGGAAAACTCCTTTTAGCTCCTCCGCCCCAATAGCACGACCGATGTCTACCGGTCCTCGAGGGTTAAGTACCTATAAATATACCATGAACCCACCTCCTCGGTCACCCATTACTTGAACGAGGCTTCGGGGGGTCACCTTTTTCTTCGGGGGAAGATGGCCGTAGGGTTGTGGACAAAACAGGGGGTGCATTTCGAGAAACCGTAAGATGTATGAAGGGCGTTGGGGTTTATAACTGATGTAATGGTCGTTGGAGTCCGCTTGGAATGAGGTGGTAATAACGTAACCAGTTAAAATAATGGAGAGTTCCTAAAGCCGAATTTTAGGATGCAGGTTAGAGAGTATTGGGACAACTCAAACATGAGACAAAAAGTAACTGAACACAAATCCGAATCAGACCATCCCGAGAGCGAATCCGCGAACATACATGATTGAGTGATAGGTGAGTGTATGTGAATGGGTGAGTATGTTTGCGAAATGTGGGTCAGTCTCCTTGGTCCCGTCGGGTCGCCAGCATAAGGTGAAGGTAGTGGATGAGGAGTGTTTTGCCCTAGGACAAACTTCCATCCCGTCATCCCAGATGCATGCTGGAGGTCTGGAAGTACCTTGGGGTCAAATCCATGGTGTTGCCATCTTAGCTGCAAGCCGTTTGGACCTTAATGGAGCACTAGCTCTTGGAACCAATGCTTCAGCAGAAGCTGCGCCTCCTTCGCACGTACTTTTGCAGGGTTACTCCGAGGAGGCTGACTGAATTAAACGTGAAGTTCGCTCTGCTGTGCGCTCTTGGCTAGGATTTCCACCTGGTGTGTCAAGTGCCTATATCCATGCACCAGTCAAGCCCGGTGGGCTTGGCATTGCCTCTCTCAGCCAGTATCCCTTCTCATCGCCGCCAGCGCCTGCTACCTCTTAGGAACTCTATCTGGGAGGTTGCCAACAATGCTTCTGACCTTGTTTTTGGAATCGAGCAACTACAAATGCTCCAAACCTCAGCTCATCTGCTGAGTTGGCTGCTGCCCTACATGATTCAGTGAATGGCAAACAAAATGAGAACCTGTACCATGTGGTGCAGCAGTGTCCTAGAACTCACTGTGGCCGCATTTGATGGTTTCATGACGAGGTTCCTAAGCAGAAAGCAGGTGCATTAAGTGGTTGGGATGTAGAGAGAGAGACCAGGCCAAGAAGCCAGATATCGTTGCCATTCAGCCCAAGGGTCTGCCATTACCCTGGATGTCCAAGTTGTCAGTGGCAGTGTTGACGTTAAGCAGACCTGGAGGGCTGAGAAAAGTAAATATGATAGAAACAACCTGCGGCAAGCAGTATCTGAGCTGAAAGGAGTGGTGCCTAATAACATCAAGGTTATCTCTACGACCGTGTCATGACGTGGAGTGTGGTGCGGGAAAAGTGCCACGGAATTACTTGAGCTGGGCATCTCGTCAGGAGTACTTCGTGCTGTCACCACCCGCGTCATACGGTGGTCATTCTATAGGGGCACTTCATTCCGTCCTCCTCCATCATCCTCAAATTCCCAACTCCCAAGGACCGGCGTCGGGTAAACCTGGGCGTCCTCACTTTTATTTTGTTTAGTTTTTCGTTTTTATTAATGGTGTGCCTGGTGTGTGTGTTGTGAATGCCAATAGGTATATGTTTATAGATATATCTTGTTTAGCGTACAGTGGGTAGTCTTTTTGACTTCAACCAGTTTCGACTCATATTTTACCAGCATTCAGAATATGTTACCGAGAGGAAACGGCTTCCTTACGTAAGACGCTTTCGCTAATGTACACAGCAAATATAAATGGCAACGTGGACTTTGTAGGCACTAAAGAGGAATTCAATGCTCGTCGAAAGATTAAAATTCATGCCCCTCTCGTACCTGATAACTAATTCTGACGTTTTCAATTTCGCTTCCTCGATCCCTCCTCTTCCCCATCGTTCCTTTCAAACAAACTTCGCTGTATAGATAAACACGCATTTCCCAGGCTGGATAGGGACGATACAACATTCACGAAGCATTTAAACGTTTAGCGCGAGACGGTTCCGAGAGAAATTTCCCTTTTTCCGAGATTCGACCTCCCGTTAACCGGTCGTCAATATGCATTAATTCCCGACCCACTTTTCGGGTTTAACAACTGCACTCGAGTTGTTGGCTAAACAAGACGAGGTGGAGGAAATCACCCAAGTTTTCTTACAAGCGGCGGAATGAATCCCCAAGACCCGACAAACAGAAGGGCGCCAACTTCTTACCGCCCCTCCTGAGTTTCAAAGCTCTTCAAAGCTTCCCTTGAGCCAATATTTGCTCGTTTTCCTTCTTGAAGGAAACATCTTTAGAACCTCCTCTATCTTTTGTCGTCGGGAGAATCGCTGAAATCGCACCTGTATACAATAATGTTATTGTTTGAATTGAGTCTCTGATTTCTAAATGTACATTTATACTTTGGGTAGCTTACTTTCAGTATAAATTGTGATTTTACTACGACTTCAAATATTAACAAAACTAATTTTCGAAAATCATAATGAAATTTCGAATTTGAACCATAATGGGACGATTCCCGAATAACTCCTGAATACACTCTTTCGTTATTTACCAAACATGTTTGTTCACGTTTGAAGATGCGAATTAATATATGAAGGTGTATTATTCCAGTTTTACTTAGCCTTTCTTCTCGAATCACCAGACAGCCAGAGGTGGGCTGTTTTGTCAGTAATTGCCAGGTACGCGGAGAAAATAAACTCCCACATGGAACAATTGAAATTTTCCTATCTCATCAGGCCAAAATGAGAAATTTTCAAAATGCTTCGAAACTTGACAAATAAGTTCAAACCTATATTTTTCTATGTTTTCTCCTGCTCGTAATCAAAATGTTCTGTAACTTTTACTTCCCAGGAGGAAACCTCCCCACAATCTCAGCTTCCCACCGGTCTAAGACAAAAAATTGTGTCCCGAGGGGATTTTAGCAGAAAATATCGTTCGAATATGGAAAAACGGGGTTTAAACAAGCAGAAAAACGACTTTTTATACATTGAAATCGACGTTTTTCACCTAAAATTGATTAGCTTAAAAATATGTTGGGTTGTTGAGTCGAGATTGGGATCGAATTTCATCTTCCTTTCTTTGCTGAACCGAATGGTGACTCCTCGGCCCCATCGCTCAGTTAGTTAGGGATGTTTAGACGGTTTCCGCAGGTCGAAAGGTTCGATTCTCAGACCATTTGACTTCTGAGCGAATGAGATCTTATTAATTGACATGTTTAACCGAGATTGATCACTTATAACTGATAAAATTAAATTTTTGGAGTGTGCTCGAGATAGACACCATTTGATTCAATGCAAAAAGAACGTGAAATTCGACGGTGAACTAATTTTTTTGTAGCAACCCAATTTTGGACGAAAAACGTCGATTTCAAGGTAGGAACCCAAGTTTTTCCTCATTCAAACGTCATTTTTTCGAAAATTCCTGTGTGAAAAACTCTTCTTTCTTACCATAGGAAAGATGAAGTTCTGGGGATGTTAGCCCTAGGATGTAGGAGTTACAAAACTTGTTAATTATGGGCGTGAAAAATGTGGAAAAATTTATTTTTTTCATGAGGTCTCAAAACGTCACCTTCGGAATAATTTGTCACAATCTTGGACATTCCACATGTCCATCATATGTTGAAGATATATTCAACATATATCTTATTTTATCCTGAAGATATAGGAAATTTAACGCTCTTTCCAATGGTATCTTCAGAATTGATTTTCGAGGGTAGTTCAAGAGAGTTATGGCCCTTTCAATGACTCAAGATTAAAAAACTGAAAAAAGAAAAAAAAACAAAAAAAACTAAAAAGTGAAATAACTTGGGAATGGAGCCTCAAAAAGAAAGGGGTTACGAGACATTTCGGTTGATTATTTTCAACGATAAACCTTTTTTTGTTAGAAATTAGCTCTGAAATCGATCCTGATTTGATGAACTAGTAGCAGGACACCCTTGTATAGTGGTTTTGGTTATTTCAATTTCATTCATTTTCTTACGGTAGGAATACTGACATGTCAATGAAGTAATATTTTATTTTATCTGTGATGTACGTAAAATTATTATTTGAAATAGATATAGCCTTTACTTAATAATCGAAAGGGTTTTTACTAATGACCTCGTCACATTATCAACGGTTGCTTCACTAACCGAAAGAGTCACGACTGTAGAAGACCGTGCCCACGGTTAAGGCTCAAATAAATGCCTTCCCTATTTAAGGTATGCCGGAATTTCTCTCAGGCTCCGCGGATTGAACTCGCGGTAAATCCCGGTAATTGTTACATATCAGCAAAGGTCGTATAACGCCGTGAAAACAGGGGGGTGAGGGAGGCCGTGACATAATCACAAAAGGAAAGTAAATCCAAGCGCCCCCCTTGCCATCATCCGCAGTCACGCCGGTCTCGTTGCTTTCAACAATTAAACAGGTGGGAGCCCGACCCCCGTTCTGTTATAGACAATACGGTTTATCTCGCTGTTCCGACCGAATGCCTAATTTGCAAAGTGGAAGGTAAACTTCGCCCCAAAACTCGCGTCTTATTGTTCGAAACCAACACTTTCGTTCGGTATTTCTCATCACAGTTGGCTGCTTGGTTATCGCACTTTCTGGGAACAAGTTGCGAATAGGTACTTAGGCTTACAGATTTATCAAAATTAAAAGTTGGCTGTAGGACCAACGTAGACGCCGCTGTTCTTCTTCGCTTTCAGATATTTCGTGCTTTATATCCGATAGAAGAACTGGGAATGAATGTTGTGGCACTGAATACATCGTTGTCTGATGCTAGTCGCAAGTTATGAGAATTCCATACAGCGGTCCTGGATGTGGTAGAAGTATTTGATAGGGTATTTCATTTTGCCATCATGAACATAATAAGATCAAGGAAATGGGATAAACCAGTGATGAAATATATTGAAGCAGCCCATCGAAATGGTTCTTCAATTGGGGCAGGTTCATGGCAGCAGAAGTCAGTAGTTGTGAAGGTAAGGGACTCCATTCTTATACTCTTTTCTATGTAGTCGCTCTAGCTCTTTCCAGTAGAGTAGAAGTTGGTCATCGCTGGCCTTCTTTGTAGATGGTGCAATTCTGATGGCTACATTTAGAGCTGGAATTGAGGCTCAAATCGCAATCTTCTAAGAACCCTTGGAGAGAGTCAGCCTAAATCTGCCCAAGGAGCCTCTATTACTCCCTTTGCTGCCTAATGGATGTGCCAACGATGTAGATGAAAAGCCCCTTAGGACAGCGCATGTCAACGTTCGCTGGACGTATCTTGGATGCCATTTGGAACAAGAGGAATTCAAAACAATACACCAAGTAAAACAACAACTGTGCAGATATGGGAGAAAATGGAATCCCCTCATTGGTTCATCATGTAGTTCTTGGAAACAGAACACTTGCAGTAATTAAACAAACAGTTGTTGAAATTAAGGGAACCGTTATTAAGTGAATAGGGTCCCTAAGTCCCTGCGAAGGAAAATATCTACGACCCCGTTCGTGATGATGGTCCGCGTGTCGGTGAGGTGTTAATAAAAATTATTTTTATAGAATATAGCACTAACAGGAATATTCGCTCACTCTTCTTCACTGGTAGCTTCTCAGCGTGTCTGGCGAAAGTCCATTCTGGATCTCTTCCCACTAAGATACGTATATCTTGGGAACGCCACTTGAACTTAGTCGAATGAGATTCCCAAAGAAGAGAGTGCAACACGTGTGCTTCAGAGCTATCCTTCAATAGTAGACCTAGAGGCGCCCATCACAACGCTGTTCTGAGTTTGTTAGATCGTTAGGCTAAACGGGAAGGATGGCCAACTTGGCAAGAATCCCACTTTACCCTAGAGGATAGTGGATACCAACCTGATCTTCTGGTAGTGGGAACATCAGAGGCATACATTATTGCTGTTTCAGTCGCCTCACGTTCAGAAAGAGATCGCTACCAGATATCAACTCCGCCAAAACTAGCAAGCGCCAAGTTGCTGGTAAACTCCGAACAGAAGCACATCTTGGAGATGTACAACCTGTCCAGATAAAGGTGATTGGTGCTGTGACTACTTGGCGAGGAGTAGGCTACATGAAGTTGAAAAGTCAGCTGACACAGGCATGCTACATTTCATGCTGCTGGACTGGATGATTGCTACATCCTCGACAAATGATCTAATGGTTCAAGATGAACTCAGCAGCATAGCCCTCAAGCTGACTGGTCAATTATTATAACTGTGATATTGTTATTATTACGAAACCATCCTTAGAATGTTTTGCGTTATTATCCCAATAAAAATATCAATCCAAGAATAGCTTTTCAATGTAGTTTTGGAATGGCCTGCTATCTCTTTCGCAATTGAGTGGGCCACTTCCACAATGTTTTGCGGTTGTTTTCTACTGTATTTGCAGAGGATGGTATTCTATTTGAAACGTAAATAATTCCATTACGATTAATCCTCCAACCATAATCAGTCGCGATGATGTCCTAAAAGATTATACAAATCTTTAATACAGTTAACACGTTCATATTACGGATACTCTCGGCTCTCAATTCGGGTGATGTTTTGTGGACATGAACCTATTGATCCTTGCAAAGGGTCTGTAGAATATAGAGTCTTAAAATGTGGATTGCACATTACCTCACGATCACTCAGAAAACACTTTGGAATGAAAGGAACGGAAGAGTTAAGCTACACAACGTCATTCGAGGAACCCATTGATCTCGGACTCGCCTCAAAGTAGATCCATAAATTACAAGACGCCTGGGTAACTTTGTGCCTCGTGTGTTTTATACCTCTTTTTGCCGGGATTTCAAGGCGAACGAACTAAATCAAGAATAGTAACGGAGTTGATACATTCAACAAGAAGCAGTGGATCCGGGATATTCCGGCAGAGCTGAACTGAGTTAATTCCATTTTCTGTTAGCGGGAGGTGTGAAAATGTGAAAGAGGTGGGAAAACTGGGGTTCCGATCCATGAAGATTAATTTTGTATCAATAATTGATTTTGGCACATCCAAGTCACGCCGTTGTTTTGAAGGCTATGAAGACTTCCCCAAAAACCCAGCCTGATGGAGATGTGCGATAAATAACTCTGTAATAGTATTATATAGTAATAATAATTATTATAATGTGTGCGAGGAACCACGAATATTGCATGTAGGTAAATGTTTTTTCAAGGATGTTGACGAAGAGCAGCACATCAGACACGCAGTGGACGGAAAACCCAGGAAGGGACTTCCTCTGCCATATAAAAGCCCCAGCAATCAGACAGTCAATCAGGTTGAAGCTCGAGTCAAGGTGTTACTGTGAACAACTTCTGATCATATCGTATCCTAAACTTTCCTAAATCCTAAATCATGGATTCCCAAGCTGGGGGCGGGAAGACGGGGCAAGGGTACCGAGAGATCGCTCGACCGTTCTTTGGGGCAACATTGAGCCAACTCCAGGACTGAGCGTTTGTAAAGAAAACGCAAGCTTATTTTCATACTAATGGCTACTTCGTAAAAACTACTAGTTATCAAATCGTATTGTGTATAAATTCAAATACGAAATTGTTTTCAGTGTAAAACCTAAATTTTTTCAGATCCTTTCATTGGTTATAAAGAGGAACGTGGGAGGCTTCAGTTTCACCACAAGGAAACATGGAACTAAAAAATTTGAGAACCCCTGTTCTAAATAAATTACTCATACTTTTAATGTAGGGGGAAATTATTTTTGAAAATCGATAAAATTCTGAATCACACACAGAATAATTCTCAAGCCATCTTAAAAATACTTCCACGTAACTCATCCGAAAATCTACAACGTTGTCCGCAGAACAAATTAAATAAATAAAGTAACGTAGTAGGTACCTACGTTGATTCAATCATTTTCGTGATAGGCATTTCATCTGAACGAAACGTGATGTTATTCATACGCGGCCGAGGTTTTTCAATTTGACGAGAAATCAAGTTTAGAGCGGCCCCGAAAAAGGAAAAAAAACAAACCCCTCCCGAAAAAGGATTGCGGGGCCCGTTAGGAGGGCATTTAGCAAAAATCAAACTGGATAGTATGGAATTCCAACGGAAACTCGTCGAGATTGATTCATTTGTCATTCCACGCGTTCCCTTCCAGTTCGATTGGTCAGGTTCGCCCTCTAGTTACCTTCAAACGTATCCCAGAACGGCGGATGTTTGGGGGAAAGCGGTTTTTTTCGGTTCTTTTTGTTTTTGCGGAGAAGCCTCTAGAAAGCCTTAGAGTGCCCTTCATGTAGGAGAGAGAGAGATAGACATAGATAGATAGAGAGAGAGAGAGAGAGAGAGAGAGAGAGAGATAGAGAGAGAGAGAGAGAGAGAGAGAGAGAGAGAGAGAGAGAGAGAGAGAGAGAGAGAGAGAGAGAGAGAGAGAGAGAGAGAGAGAGAGAGAGAGAGAGAGAGAGAGAGAGAGAGAGAGAGAGAGAGAGAGAGAGAGAGAGATATTCACCATTTTTTGTCCATGATCTAATCGCACATCATCCAAAAACTTAATTAGAGCCGTTTCAGTGCTGAACTCCGAACGATAGGCGGATTGCAGTGGATCGAGGATATTGTTAGTCTCAATGTACACGCAGAGTTCCTTGTGGACTACTTTGTCCAAGACCTTGCCTAAAGGAGTTACGAGATTGCTCGATAATCCTTGGCACAGAGGGAGATTTTACTATAGATATTGGCTTGATTAATGTGCGCTTCCAAAGATCTGGGTAAATCCCAGTCCTTAATGAAAAATTAAACATATGTGACAGAACAGGTAGGATGTGATCAGCAATGATGGAAACTCCATCGCCCCCAACTGACTTCGATTTGACTGCAAGCATTACATCCTTCACAGTTTTTTCAGAAATGTGCTGAATATGAAACGGTTTGTATTCTGGGGCAGCTGCATAACTATCAATAACGTCTTGCGTGGTGGGAATACTTGGTACTCCGCTAAAGAGTTCACCCAAACCCTCAGGCGAAACAGTGAGAGCGGTTTCGGATCTCCTGCTGGCGATTCCCAACCGTTGAACTATTTTCCAGAATTCGCTGGATTGTTTTTTCGTTTTCAACAGTTCATGGTAGCTTCTAATTTTAGCGTTCCGTATCGCTTTCTTAACTTTGTTTCTCGTTTTGTATTGTGTGTGTCCTTATCTGTTGTTTTTTAAATTTAGAGAGAGAGAGAGAGAGAGAGAGAATGGAAGGCAATGTGTTTGAGAGAGGGAGAGACACTCAGGGAAAACGGAAAAACATTGTGGGGTAGATCAAATTTATCGGATATAGGTTTCGAATGCGGGGGTTTGTACGAAGCGTAGAGACCGAAAAGAGCGGAAGACAGAGGAAAAAATACGCCAGCAATTGCTGCCGTTCAGGGTTTCCGATACATTTGCTCGAAGAATCGGGTAGTTATTAACTTCATTACTACCTTCCATCGGCCGGGATGTGAAGGTTACCGGTGGGGTTTGCTGGGGTAAGCCGGTTTTATATCGGCGGCCCCCTCCCCTCGAGGAGTGAGACCTTTTATCACTGACAACAGGTTCCCGGGCTGCCTTTATGCTCGTCCCCCTCTTCACGATGCTCTTCCGTTACATTGGTTTCTGATTTTTATTGTTTTTAGGGAGCTCCGTCCTTCTTGCGTTTCATAAGAAGGATTCGGGACAGAGTTGTTGAAAATGTACTACTGCCAGTCAAACTACAGTTATACTACAGTAGCAGAAGCTCTTCAAAATAAAATGTCATTAAGACGTCATTATGCGTGTATGAACCACCTTAATTTGAGGAAGAAATTTCTTCACTCCTAGAATAGCGGGTACTCAAATAAGAAACGTTGAATTGATGAAGCATCAACTAGCATACAATTTTATTGTGTTAAATTCAAAGATGATTGCCACTGGAATCGGCCACTGAAAGAACAGATATTTTAAGAACAGAAATTGAATGGTGACTGTCCCGTCAATGTGGAAGATGATCCAGTTCAGCAGGTAATGATGAGGGTCCAGCAGTAGTTAGCAGTCGTGCCCAACTTGCAACACTGTAAAACCTCAATTTTACAAGAATTCCAAATTCACGTTGTTGAAAGCCATGCATCCATTCGAGAGAATCAGTATGGAATTCAAGGGCCCACTTCCATCGAAATCAAGGAACAAATATCTCTTAACGATCGTTGATGAGTATTCATGATTCCTTTTTGCCTATCCTTGTCCCAACATTAACTCTTCAACTGTAATTGACTGCCTGACTAGCCTTTTCACCACTTTTGGTTTACCTTCCTACGTACACACTGAATTGAGAGGCCAGAATGGGTTTCTTGATACAGTAAAAACCGTATTAGCACAACTAATTTTCCACACTCTGGGTTTGGAGAAGTGCAAAAGGTGGTCCGATACCAGGAGGTTAGACAACGATGATGATGATGATGAAAAATATAAAACCACCAAGAAGTTGGGTTGAATGCAAACCCTACTTAACTTCACTACACTTGCGCAGAAAATTTACTGTGAATGGAAAATGAAAATTTCCTTCACAAAAGACGATGATTTGCGCCACTGGGGACGATGAGATCACAGAAAAATGGCTACTTTGATGACGATGAAGGTATAACTGAAATAGGCAGACCAGATGGCCATAAAAGCTGTGTTATGTGCACTTTGCTCCTATGTTTTTCAATTTTTTAGTACATTTTCGGATTTAGCATTAAATTTCCAATAAGGTGGTAGTACAGGTTACCATAAAAGTTACTAACTTTGCATCGAATGAACAGCTCAAACTTCAACTTACGTAGGAAAGTTACATTATCGCTCATCAATTTACTAAAAGACCACCCACAAAACTGCAAATTCCATAAAAAGTAGCGCATTTAACCAGCTTCCGAATGATATAGTCACATTTATGATTTTGGTCCGATTTCGTAGGAAATTCACATTTTAAGTCCGAAAAACATCTTTTAATCAAGTGCTTAAGGAATCCGTTATTTTATTAGATTTTCAAAATGTCCTCCATTATTTCGAATCCAGCTTTTTGCTCTTTTTCTCACTTCTCCTACGGTCACTTCTAACGTCAGATGCTGCTGTAATTTGGCTCCGGCCTCTAAGATCCTTGCCTGTAGTACTTCAACGCTGGTCACTTCTGTAGCGCACACAAAAAAGTCCATTGGAGTTAAGTTAGGCGTACTCACCATTTGTAATTGTGGCCATATCCAAGAAGGTGTATCGACAAACTGAATATTAAACCCGTCCCGTTTTAAACGGAAAAAGAACTGCTAGTCAACAAACGGCAATGTTCGAAGTAAGTTCTCCGAAGGTCCAAGTCACTGTTATTATGATACCTAAACAGACCAAACGTTTATTTTCTATCAACAATGCTTTTCTTTCCTCATCCGTTGAAGGGTTTGTTTTGTATAGAAAACAGATTTTAGTAATGGGAATATCATAATGTACCTATAATTTCCGGGGGTCGTGAAACCTATAGGGGACCATCTACACTCCAACCCGCACAATCCCTGAAAATTTCATCAAAATCGGACTATAACTTCGTGTAGTTTTGCATGTAACAAGGATTTGCTGACAGACAGACACGGAACCAAAATTGTTCAGAAAGGTCTAAAACGCAAAATGCGAGTGGAATTTTTGATTTTGGAGACAAAAAATTTTCACATTCCGAAATTGAAAACAATGCTTCCGCTACCTTGGTAGACTCGGACACTACGAGGGAATCACCCTGTATATTCCGTATACAATGTTTATATATATATATATTTTATAATCAGAAAGGTTCATTATTGAAAATGACAAACCAACACTTCCAGGTCGAATGCTTTCTTTGTAATTTGTAAATATAACGGGAAATACGATGTGTGGATGGGAAGGACTTTCTATATCTCTTTACCGCACGTCAAGATGGAGAAGGAGAGATCGGGTGAGGAGAGAACGAGGAGGGAAACGACGAGAAGGCGATGATACGTGAAGTGACGTGGGCGGATGGGGAGGGTCCTAGAAACCAGTGTTTATGAGAGGGTGATTCTCGAGGGTTGAGCCGTGAATAATTCAAAGGTTCATCTCACCAACCCGGAGACTCCTATCGGGAGGTCGGGAGAGGGGGGAAACTCAAGGGGTTGTTGGTATGTCGGTACGTATGCCGGAAGCCCCAGTGTGTGTGAAGGTTTTGGGGAGCAATCTTCATTATTTACAATAATCCGTCCACTTCTTCCCTCCCCCCCACAGAAGCCGTAACCCGACCAATTTGCTTTCCCGCAGTTTCGCGACAACTCCCCATCCAGACGAGCTCGGTTTTCCATTAATAAATGCAAGAGAAACGAAAACGGGGTATCGCGATGTAATTGTAACTGGGTCAGACTCCCTCACTCCCCCGCTGAAACCGTCGTATTCTGTAGGTTCGAGGGGTTTATTATCACTTCTCCCGTAATGCAGATTTTCGTTGTCTCCCACCAGCGGCTTTCGTCGTAGGAGAACATCTGATTAGACAAACGCCCTTCAACATCAGAATAGAGGGTTAATTGAATACGCATTCGATTCGGCGTACGATTGAATATTCCTCGACGTGTTTGATCAATTCCGAGAGAAAGATATCCAATCAATTCGATATTGCAGAGATGTTGACAAGTCATTAAACAAGAAGGTACCTAAATGTCGTCAAATCCAATCCGCAATTTTCGGTTCAATACATATCACTTAATGGAGTGTCTTTGGCGACACTACGTTCATTGAACCGTATTATGAAGTACGCAAATTTCCAAAATCGTGTTTTCGGTATCGTCGAGTTCGTCTCGCCGAGTAGAGTTGATTTATTTGGGTGTAAGCAACGTCTTTTGGTTATAAAATGATATATGCTTTAAAGGCACCCGGAACCTCCAAAAACAAATTATTTTGATGTTTTTTATTGTTTTATTTCACTTATAACTATATTAGGCACAATAAAAAATGAGAATCAAATTGAAAAATGTTTTACAAAGGCTCCAATAGCACTTTCAAAGTAGGACAGAGTGCAGAAAAAAGAACCACGAGAATACGCCAAATATACCGATCGTAGGTAAAAGCTCATGCGGGACTGATCCCAAATGAGCGGGTGGATCAAGTGGCAAAAGACGGAACGGTTTCAGGGACAGCGCTGGATGATCAAATGGTGGTAGAGGAAACAGTGCCTGTCATTAAGAAGCTTCATAGTGAAAAATGGAAGGAGCAGTTTGCTCGATCCAGCAATGGTAGCTTTAATGAGTAGAGTGAACCCCACCCACCTCGCACTCCTTGGTTTAGAAACAAAAACGTCAGCAAGTCCATGGGACGTTCTATGTTTCGGTTAAGAGTGGACCACGGCGTGTGCGATGCATATTTGCACAAAATTGGAGTAAAAGATTCCCCTCAATGTCAACGATGTGGACACCCAAATGGAACCCTTCAACATATTATCATGGAATGCCAACACTATGAAAGTGAGAGAATGGTGTTGTTGAACAATATATCAAGAAATACTCATATAAGTTTGGACTATATTTCCATATTATCTTTCAAAAATCTGCTAGTTTATGAAGAAACATTTAATTTCATATCGAATTGGAATATTACTATATGAATGGATGATCTTTGCTATTGTTGTAGTTTTTAGAAAATAGATATGCAGTATCTCTACAGTATGCTAAATAATTTATGGCTGTATACATAAAGTAATGCCAATAAAAAAAAAAAAATATATATATATATGCCGATCGTAAATAGTAGACAATAATAGTAGACCTGACTGATAAGCTACAATCACCTTCACTTCGTCTTCCTCCATTTCGTCCTCACAATTGATAATCCTAAATAATCGATTGCTAGTAATCGGGAGTCGAAAATCGGCTAGAGTCCGTGTGAAATCGTGATCCGGTTTTGTTTCGACCACGGTTTTTTTTTTAAATCGTGTTTTTTAATGTTCCCGGTAACCAATTATACGAATTACTTTTTCTTATTTTTCTTTTTCAAATGAGACCTAGAAGATGAGGTAGAAGGGTCGGTTTGGCGATATTTCAATTTACGAGTTCAGTATGACAGTTTGGATGTGACGGAAAAGTCAGTTTTCAGAAAATCTCGCTCACCAATTTTTTTAAATTGAATATAAAGATAAAAGGACCCGTCAAATGAAAGATGACTATAATATAGTTTTTTTAATATTGATCAGTATATTATACTGATCAATATTAAAAAAAAAAAGCATGGCAATCCGTTCAGTGGTTCCTGAGAAAAATCGCCGAAAAAAACACTCCCCCCCCCCTTAATATAGTAACCAATATTATCTAAAAAAAGGAGTTTGGATTTTCGCAATTACCTACTAAGAACCTCGGAACGAGAAAAGTTTACAGTTACCAAAGAAACGAAGGCTATGTTGTGATAGATTTGGTTAGTTGGCCCTTCCAAATTCTTGAATCCCCGCGTTTCTCTTTTGTTGAAACAGCTGAATGAATTTGCAGTTAAGCTACAAGCTAGGCTCATTTTCTTTCCATTATTGTGAGTGATTTCCTGTTTTTGTTTGTTTTCAATAGGAAATTCTGGGGTTCAATTCAAGAATCATTCGATTTTGAAAGCTAATTCTCTTGAATAGTATGTGTAGGGAACTTGGTATCTTGGTTCCTCTACTATTTTACTTTCTATTCTGAATAAAGATAGTGCTTTTTGTAAAGTTTTGGTTAGCGGATCAGCTGGAGTTGGCAAGGAGTATTTAGGAAGTTTCTGTAGTGTAAACCGATGATTCCAGACGGAATCTCCCCTCATTCTCTCATTTTTTTAACTGAAGATAAAGATGGAAGATCAAATGAAAGATGACTATATTTCCGTGACATATAGATCCGCGTACACCACCTTGGAATAGGATGGATATTGAGCTGAGGAAGGCGATGATTCCAGACCTATGTCTGCAGCATCAGATTCGTATCTCAGAGGTGAAGAGATGAGGTTGAGAGGTGACTCAATTTTTCCAGAATGCCACTTCTGCGTACATCAGAGGCTAAAACGTGTACCGTACTCGCAAGAAGGGTTGTGTGGAGGTTTTAGCAGTAATAATGCAAGGTTTTAATTTATCCAGAGAGCTTTCACTGACCAAATGAAGTCTGATTTTTATACTTCAGTCGTACCCCGAGGATGAATTCTAGTAATAAAACATCAGATAAAGCCCTACTCCCGTTTATTGGCATAATTTTGTGTCTTCCAAGCACATTCTCTTACAGTACGATTCCAAGGGGTAAGAAGACCCTTGAACTTAGCAAGGGGATTCCATCACATCCAGCGACAGGCTGGTAGTTTTGAACGTCAAGGGAGTAAGTGCATGTTTCATTGGAATATAATAAATTTTGACCTCGGTAGAAAATGTAGGGAATATTGTCACGTTGAAGGACGATATAGATGAACTCAATGGGCAGCTGGATTTTGAAGTCACATTTTGTCCTCGACTAATGATGCAAATTATTTGCATTATTATTATAATCTAATGCCGATTATTATATTATTCGGCCGATGGTTTTGTAATAGGTATATCATGGTCAGTTGTGAATGTGTTCTCAATAATTTCAGCTTAATATTAAATTCATTGAATTTTCATTCGTAAACACTTCACTGGCGACGAGGGTACGGTGGAGAAGCTATGACTCAAAATACTTGTATTTCGAAGAATCGTTAAGTATTGGGTGGGAATTCGAGGAATGGGGAAGGTAGACTTCCACGAATCAGTTTGGAGTGGTTGTTGGCACCTGAAACCTTCAAGTGAAACTTGGTGGAGCTAAATTGGGCTTCGAAGCTAAGCATACTGCCGACAGTGATCGGAAGTAGTGACATATTGGATGTAGTTGACGTTAAAACAATCAATCGTGTTCAGACGTTGTTGTATGAACGGTGGGACAATCAATGGTTTTGGGTTAACGACGAAAATTGCCTGAACTGACGTTATAACTTCCCAAAAAAATGTATTTATGGCTCGAATGGTGACAACTGTATTAGGATGCCAGGTTATGGATAAATAGGAGGAGTTACAGCATAATTACGAATGATATACAATGGTAAACTGAAAATAAATAACAAAACATGCTTATATGAGTTCATGAATTTGTTGTTAAAATGAGTTGTCGAAATGACTCGGACTTCAGATGTGTAAATGGTAAGCACACGTTGGAGGATTGTACCTAGAGGGGAATTAACTATACTAGATGCAAGGCAGTATTTTGCATATTTTGAAAACATTGCTCATTTTTCATTGTTGAACGTTTTACTTTGTTCAATCGTGATTAGCTTCTCAAAACGAATCTAGATAATTCAGGTCCAGTTTCATTTTGGGACTCTGCACCCAAAGAAATCAATAAGGTGGTTAACACTGGAAATGGGATGGGAAAATTTTAGGTGTGATCTTTCACATTACTGAATACGAGAAAAATATATTTCTTCTGTTTTGATGTAATCTTTGAGTTCGTAATGATGATGATTTTTAAGAGAGGCAGCAAGTATTGAGATACTTACGGAAAGAAACGGAGGAGGAAACACTTACCTGTCGTAGTAGTAATCCCTGAAACAGAAAACAAAAAGATACCTTGAATCATCGAGTCATCAAAATATCAAGCAGTGTAAAATTTCAGATACGGCGAATGCAGCCTATAATGATTATATTTGAATCACAAAAATATTTCGGTAAAATCTGCACGTTTGCTGATAATGTTGTCCTAGTAAATTCCAGGCAAAAATGGCCCATCTAAATGCGGAAATTCGGACAACGGATGAATAACCACAAAATGGCTATCAATGCTAGGAAATCGATCTTCATGGATATATCTAGCAAAGCAGAACCACTTTCAGCATCGAGCGACGCATTGGTATTACACAACTGCAATCACCGCGTGACTGTTCAACAATTAAAAAAAGATCCAAGTTATTACATAGAGGTCTACAATTTTCGTGTTAGTATAACCCCTCTACTTAGAACATTGATGTGTGTCGGTGCCTCGTGGCCCAACATCTAGTAATTGCAACGTAGGTGCTAGAAAAACTCCCATTTATATTGAAGAACGGTAGATCGATTAGGAACGGAATTAACCACAAGGGCCCTTCAGCTGGTCAACGAACCTCTCTACCTTATAAATGATTTCTAGATGCCCTGAAGACCGTTCGATGACATCGTCTTAAATTTAACTGTGTGATCACCAACCTTCACTTGTCGTTTTGTACTAAACAAAAGCTGGTATCAAAAGACCTATAATGGTGCAGTATACTGCATATAGACGCGACGTAGAAATCCACGATTAGAACACCTTTAATGAAATAAAATGCATAAATGATAGATAAGATAGATGTCATAAAGGTGTATTGTTTCTTTCTTACATAGGTAAATTATCCAACATGTCACTTCTGAGTAAATCACTGATCTATTAGGAAACAAATTAGCATCAGTGTCTTTCAGCTGACCAGTGTGTCTTTGAACCTTGTATTTGACCTCTTGATGCCTTAAAAACGATAGTTTAAAGAAGTTTGGTCTTACTAAGGTTAGTTTGTTCACTATTGGTCGTAAATATAACTCCATTAACACGAACATAAGCTGCTGCAATACTCGTAGTGCAATATACTGTATAAATGAAATTCTCTCCTATGCTTCACATTTATTTTGGAAATATAGAACAGCAACTATGAAAAACTCGATTTCCAATGTAATTTTAAAACACAAAATTATGATGCAATTACATGAACTAGGGTATTGACCGCAAATCACCATGCTGCTATTCAAATGTTAGCTTTCTAAGCTGATTTGGACAAAAAATGGGATTTGGACTCTCTCAGCTGATCCATAGCGGCCTCATCAAATTTCAGAAAACTCTGTAACGTGGGGAGGTGATGGAATGGTACAGAAGCCCCTTCCAGTTTCTAGATGCAGACAATGCCCGCAACACTCAAAGGATGTCCCAGGTGCTGGAAGGCGTCTGATATATCTCCCAAGGCGGCAAATTCAAGAATCGGGAAGGGCAAACTAACCACATCCATCGCACTCGGAAAAACTCAATTTCAAAAAACACGCGATTTCAAAAGGATGTTGAAGGTCTTTTTCCGTCCAAGTTCTGGCCCTTAGCGAGGGCAAACCAGCGTTTCTTGGTTGACTTTTCGATTGTATACATCTTGAAAACCAATTATGAGGGGGTTACTGTTTTTATTATCTTGATTGATTACCTATAAAGGTTCAGTATTAAAAATGATAAACCAATCTAGGATGAAGTGTATTTTTGAAGCCAATTCGGTAGCAACAATATTTCATAAAATTTATCAAAATAACGGTCCAAACTCAAATCTGAAATCCAAGTTGTTTGATACTAATGCGGAAAGCCATACATTCATGTGAAAGACAAGAAATACAGAAGACGATCGAAAGAAGCCCGCAATGGTCGAGGGGTGACGTGATATTGGGTGCCTCGAGAGCACTTGACTGGTAGCTGGGCGGGAGGGAAACCTCAGTAGCGCTCTAACCCCATGGAGCCACCGGGGGGGGAGGCCCCGTTTACCGGATTACTCGGCTTCGGGATCAACAAATTAGGGTGAACAAGGGACTTCAGTGATTTTTTCTCTTTTAAATCGGATCCGAAGCTTTCTCTCTTCAATGAGAGAAAAAACCCTTCGGAGTAAAACTCTTCTTTTTTTCTTTCGTTTAAATTTCACTTTTTTTTTTCAGGGGATGAACTTTATTTTTCCCAAAGGGAAACGTTGAGATGGAAGCGCTCCGAAACTGGTTTAATTGTTAAGGGTGAATTGGGAATATCCGGGGCTATGTATCACACTAAGGGCCGGTATATCAGTTATATCTGTCTACGAATATAGAATGCGAGTTGTTTATCATTAGCAGATTACCTCGTGGATAAAATTATCTCTCAGATAAATATTGTTTCTCAGAGTAAAGAGAGGATTAAGGCAACTGTTTAAGGCATTAATGTTTTGGTTTATTATTCAATAATAAACCATTGTAATCGCTCTGGAAAAAAAATTCTAACCCCCCTGAAAATTTCATGGTTTACGTTTCAAAGGGCGTAGAATCCGAATCTGCAATAAAAAATTTTTCGTCCGTCCGCCGTACGCACGATTTCTCCCAAACGGATGGAGCAAAAAATCTGAAATTTTCAGGAAAAATCCATCTTGGTCCGACGACGCCCCAATTCTTGAGCCAGCTCTACCACTCAATTTAAAGTGCCCTTTAAGGGCTGTCAAAGTTTTGTAAAATCCTTAGAAACCTCAAAACAAGTCGAATCGGCCTAAATATTTACCTATTTGAAGAACATACCACGAGGAATCGAATGAGCCCCTCCGCAGGTCCATAGGTCAAACCATTCCCGATGTATGGCCCGATTTATGGTGCCAACATTTGCGTTTTTTGGTTTATTATTGTTTGTTTGTAACCTAGTGACGCCGATAGCGTCGAGTTGTAGTGAATGTGGATACTGGAGTGATAGCCGATGTGGATACTTGTAGTTTACAGCCGATACACGGGTTGAAGAATTCTGATATGCATGAAATGCTGATAATATATACGCAAATATTATTCAATATTATTACTGGGGTTTATTATTATCATAGCACGTAAATCTGTTCTCAACCAAAAAACCTATTTGGATTGATCAGTTGATCATAATTGTGTGCCTCCTGAAATTCAATAATTGCTCTATCACCTGTGAAAAACGCTGCAAATTCTTTCACTGGGGTTTATTATTCAATTGGCTTGCGTTCATGATTTGAATTTCTACTAAGCTTTGGAGTGTGCGTGTTTCACAGGTGATAGAGTGATTATTGAATTTCAGGAGGCACACAAATATGATCAACTGAACAATCCAAATAGGTTTTCTGGTTGAGAACAGATTTACGTGCTCTATGCGTATCTCCTGAAATTCAATACTTAATCGCTCTCTATCACCTGTGAAACACGCACACTCTAAAGCTTAATAGAAATTCAAATCATGAATGCAAGCCAAATGAATAATAAACCCCAGTGAAAGAATTTTCAGCGTTTTTTCTAGGTAATATGATGGCATTCAAATGGAAATTCGAAGTTTTAGTTTTTGTTGAATGAAATTTAGGAAAATACCCCAACATGTTTGAACTTGAATTTTGAAATGTCCCCAGTTGTATGGAATAATATTACGCTTTAGAACTTTTTTTCTCAATAATTATTTATTGCGCCAAGTATAAGCGACATACATTTGATAATAGTATTTTTGATTTAATTACAGAGAGTAAGTCGTCAACTTTGAGCAACTGGACTGCCTCTTCATTGGCGCTTCAGAACTTAATGCAACTACTTTTGGCTGTTTTTAACTTGAAAGTGTATTTTATATGAAATTTTTCTGCAAATTCGACTAACTCCCCGTGCAGACCGTGCTGCGCAACAAACTTTCAGTTTCTCTTAGAATGCTTGATTTTTTAGATGCAGAACGAAGTTTTCTCTCAATTCTATGAACGTTCATCGCCTGAAACGGTTAACACACAAGCAGTCACACATTTTGATGTATATTGTTAATTCGAGAAATCTCTTCGGAATACTGCAGAAACAAAAATAAGAACTTTTTTGAACTTTGAAATGTGAGGGGGTAAAAACGGAAAACTAAACAACCGAGGGGCGGTATATCACTTACATCTGTCCTCTGGATAAAATAGGAGTTCGTTATCATTGGCAAATTACCTCGTAGATAAAATTATCATCACACTATATAAAGACGAGCTTATCAGAGTATATCGACATTTCAGGGGGTGGTAACGCTGGGCGGGTGGAATTCTCGGCCCCGTCTCCCAGGGCAACCGACCTGCTCCCCCCTCCCAGTGAAGGGGAGAGGGCCCCAGCGGGGGGAAGCGTCTCCCAGGGCAAGCGACTTGGTCCTCTCCTCGGGGATTTGGGATATACGATTTTTTGACTTTGCATATTGTTATTATACTCCCTCATTGTGTTATTCACCTATTTCTTTTTAACCTGCGTAGCAGGGCCATTAAACTAGTCTCTTAAATAAAAATTATCTCTCAGATAGCGAAATCAGTTTTGTCGTTGGGGAGCGAATGTAATAAAATAGGGACTTAGGATCTAGGTTGAATTCGATTTGGAAAAAGTTGGATTTGACTTGGAAAAGGGTAAATTTGTTGAAAAGGTTGAAATACAGTTGGAAAAAGTTGATGTGATTTGGAAAAGGGTGAATTTGTTGAAAAGGTTAACATGCAGTTGGAAAAAGTTGAAAAAAGGTTGAATTTGATTTGGAAAAGGTTGGATTTGACTTGGGAAAGGGTGAATTTGTTGAAAAGGTTGAAATTCAGTTGGGGAAGAGGAAATTGTTGGTAAAGGGTAGAATTCAGTTGGAAAAAGTTGAATTTGAGTTGAAAAAAGGTTGACTTTGATTTGGAAAAGGGTGAATGCGATTTGAAAATGTTACATTGCACTAGTACTCCTACTACCCTAGCAGTTATCAATTTTCCCTTTACTTCATGAATTGAAAAATCTTGAAGAACCGTCCACGTAAATCCTTCAACACCCTCGAGAAGTGGCAAAAAAAAAGAAAAAAAAAAAAAAAAAAAACGAATTACCCACACGAAAGAGAAGAAAAAACTAATCTGAACTTGGAATCTCATTAAGGGCAAGACAGGCTCCGGCAAGGAGCAATTTTAATCTTCAAAATCACCCACCATGAAGAAGTGTTTAATCCCAACAACACACACACGGGCTCAATCCTAATAGACACATTCCTTTTGTGCGGGAGATACGGTTTTCATACCAGTGCGTCGCTGCCTCTCTTGGCGAATTAATTCTTTAATTCTCTCACAGTACATACAGCCTTTTAGCGTCTTTTCCCCTTGTCAGACACCCCCTGATTAACCCTTGTAGCTGGTGTATGATTACTTTTTTTTTCGTAGCGAAAAAGCTCCCTCCTCCACTCATCCCTTAATTTTCCACCTTTTTCCACTGACTTGGTATTTTTTAAAGCTCCCCGTCTTGTTAGCTTGTAAAGGATGGCGGGTCCTGTGATTAAACCGGGCCTACTTCGAGATTGTGACTGAATGCGAGGGCGTTGATTGCAGCGGGTGGGGACCACAACAAATCCGTTCCGCATCACCGTTGTTGTTGAGGTTTGGCGTCAGAGTCGGCCAAATGCGGCAAAACGTCTGATTTGTATTGTAGATTCAATCCCACTGAATTATAGTCTGGGAGACCGACTGAAAAAACGATCTGCCAAATGGTGTGGCACATATATATCCTCGTATCCATAACATGACTGTATATGGATCATTGAAAATTATTATTGACTACAGAACTTCGTTCAATTAGGCGAAGTAAATATTGAATTAGGCTAAATTTATTGTTATGCAGGAGCATAACTTGAGAAAATAAAGGTAGGCATGTTCAACTACTATTGAACAAACTTGCAAAATATACCTAATAATTTTGTTCACGGGAAGTGAAGAATCCCAGTGAAAACGAAATCCGAAATTGGTCAAGAACTCCCGAAGTTATGCGCGATATGAAATTTTCGTTTGCGCATCGCAGAAATTGATCCAGGGGATCAATACTCATGCGCACGAAACTACACCCCCGACCCACACAATCCCTGAAAATTTCATCAAAATCGGACTATAACTTCCTGTAGTTTTGCCCGTAACAAGGATTTGCTGACAGAAAGACAGACACACGGAACCAAAATTGTTCAGAAAGGTCTAAAACGTAAAATGCGAGTGGAATTTTTGATTTTAGAGACAAAAAAATGTTCACATTCCGAGTGTGAAAACAATGCTTCCGCATGTTACCTGAGTAGACACGGATTTTTATTTTAATATAAGATGAATACTTTTCGATAGAAAAGTACCAATTATTGAATTCTATAGTTCTCACTGAGGTTATATATAAAAGCCGTCGGATTAAAAGATGGCGGTCAGTGAAACAGACCTCAAAATTATGAAAATCCGACTCACAGGTAGATGGATACCATTTCGGCCAATGATACTTTGATCCATGAGAAACTCAACCGTGTTCGTCTGACATTCGCAGTGGCTGGGTCTTACGTGCAGACGTAGTCAAAAAACACGAATTTGAGGGTCCAGAAACGACTGATTTGTAGAAGGGTGAAATTTTGGCCAATCATAATTGGGTTGATAGGTAACATAAAAATGCACGTCTGCCGTTGAAGAGCCGCTGGATTGCCAGGGCAGATGAAGCCCGAAAACGCACATCTGCAGGGTCCAAAATGAATTCATTGGTAGACGGCTGACATTTTAAACCCAGATACTAGGCGAAAGTTGTAACATAAAAATGCACGTCTGCCGCTGGATTGCTAAGGCAGATGAAGCCCTACGTAAGTCCATATGAACCCCAAAAATTTGTGTTTTTGGCAAAACCCGTCTGCCCTAAAACCCCGGCGGCTCTTCAATGGCAGACGTGCATTTTTATGTTACAACTTTCGCCTAGTATCTGGGTTTGAAATTTCAGCCATCTGAAAATGACTTCATTTTGGGCTTCATCTGCCCTAGCAACCCAGCGGCTCTTCAACGCCAGACGAGCATTTTTATGTTACCTATCAACCCAAGTATGATTGGCCAAAATTTCACCCTTCTACAAATCAGTCGTTTCTGGACCCTCAAATTCGTGTTTTTTACTACGTCTGCACGTAAGACCCAGCCACTGTGAAGTGGCAGAAGAACACGGTTGAGTTTCTCATGAAAAAACTGAATTAAATAAAAGTGGGGAGGACGCCCAGGTTTACCCGACCCTATCATACCCCTATCATACCCGACCATATCTTAGCCCTCCAGGTCTGCTCCATGTCCACGCTGCACTTGAACTTGAACATCCAGGACGCACACACACACACATCGCAGGCCAATAAAACACCACAACTCGCTACAACCACACCACTCACTTATTACAACCTGTTAGGACAACTTGTATTTTCTTCTTCATAGTAAGCGATCGGTCGCGTATCGGTGTTTACCTTGGTGAGCCTGAGGTTCAACAGTTGCTCGGACGTTCAAAACATCGAGCCTGTATGGACATTCAGCACGATTTGATCCCGCAACCTACTCTCGTTCCTCCTCAGTCGAGTTCCTGCAGCCTACCCAGCCACTTTGCTCTCCTGAGAAGGAAATTATTCAACCCGAGGGTCCCAGTATCCCTCGTTTAAATTTGTTTTGGGTCTCTGAATCCCATCCATCAACGTTGTGGCGAGATTTCCTCTTGATTTATCGTCGAAACTTCTGAAAGCAATCGTATTTTACTGATGTAATGAGTTTTACACTATCCACATATTTTGATCTTCATGATTTTCTAAAAGAAGACCACGTTTTCTTGAAACCTCTGCTCATGGACTTCATCTTTTGTCCGTATAGCTCAACCAGGGTATCAGAGAAAACCTCCCTCCCTCCCAAATTGAACCATCTAAATTTGGTGCTCCGGTTCTACCTCATCTCTGGAATCGGGGAAGTGACGACAGGATCATCTTCCATCCAACTCTTCCAACATCCAACATTTCTTCTTCTCCGGTGAGATTACTCCAATTTCTACCACATCAACTTTTCCGTTGACTTTCGACTGTTCGAGCTAATTTTGCCCCCGTGGGAATAATTTATACTTTATAATATTTTCCGATGTTTATTTTATCACCAACCGATTGTTTTCAAGATTATTTCTTACATTTCATTAGGAGGAGCTCCTCGAAGTAAAATTTTATTTGTAAATTCATTATTTGTGCATACTTTATAAATAATATATTTCTTAAGTAGCTAATTAGAAGAGTTTATTGGTTTTCTTTTAATTAGGCAACCACCTCCTCTTAAGCAGTTAATGCTTCTTTTCATTTATAAATTTTAATCTTCACTAACAATTAAAGTGAAGTGAAATTAGAACAACTGGGTGATGAATTTGAGCAAAGCACCAACAATATAACTACAACTGATGCGAATAAATTTGTGTTTGAATGAAGGATACGTAACGCAAGTTGGAATAGATTGAGTTGTTTCCTGGGTAATGTGTTCATTCGTGTTAGTCTTCCCGAGATTGAAATGAAAACATCCAGAGAAGCTCGGAAATCGGGAGATCCTCCAAGCTACGATTCCCCTCTCATATCTCAGTTTACGAGTCATTTTTACGCATGACGGATATCATTATTCCTTGTTCAACTCCCGTGGAAAAATATGACCTCCTGTGAGAAGAAAGTCAGTTGCTCCGTGGAGTTTCAACACTCGTAATCGGCACGACAAGGCGAGTCCATTAAAAAAGGAACGCAGCGAGGCGTCCTGGGATTTCGTGGAGGGCAGTCGGCGGGGAGGCAATTTGACGAGGGAGTTTTCCACGACGGGGTGCGTGTTCCGTGAGAAACCAACAGTTGGAGGATGTTCCATCTCCAAGAGCGTATAAAAAATGTAACGGCAGTCATCGCTGAGAAAAAAACGAGTCGTAACTCGGAATCAAACCGTATGCGTGCAGCGCTTTTGGTTCTTCATTAATTAAAATTCCCTCCATTCTATATAACGCCAACAATTTGAGAAAGAACTCAGGATCAAACGCTGCAAATTATTACACAGCGGTTTATTATTTTGCGTAAATCACTGATCTTCGTATGTATGACGGAGAGCATGTACATACCGTTGAGAATTTTACGATATTTTTGTATCGATACTGGGTCCTCCGATAATATTGAGTATCGATAATTCCGATTTTCGAAATATCGGCAAATTTTTTCTCAAATCACTGATCTTAATTTTCGTGGATGTATAGACGGATGGAAAACAGCGTATGGTACATGATCTGAATGTTGGAAACGATACTGGATATTTATAAATATCTCGGCGCCTGGCGCCTCCACATCTTGTCTTGTCCACTACAGTAGACATGGAGAGAGCATTAATTGTATTTCAGAACGTTAGTACGATTAGGAACGAAATCAGCCCCAAGGGATCGCGGCTGATCTTGTAATTGGCTTCTAGTTGTCCCAAGACCAAGTCCAATTGGATGACTTCGTCTTAAATATAATTCCGTGAACTCCAACCGCTGCTAATACCTTTCTGTCGAACTCAACAGAATGCAGTTTTGTAAATTTTTAAAATTTCTTTCCTATCCGGGTGTACATGTTACATGAATAAATATTTAAAAATCGTGCCTAGAGGAACCAAGGGAAAATACCAAAGTGCTGATTTCTCACTCCCTACTGCTGTCACTGACTAGAGGTATACAACATCCACCATCACTACTCAGCGAAATATTCATAGCGGCCTTTATATCCACTTACTTTATGAAAGAATATACCATCTAAAATGGATATCCGCCTCAGAAAAAAATGGATCAAAGCAAGCCGCCTTACCAACCCATTATTTCAGTGTAACAGGGTCTTTCTTCACTCGCTACAATGTTTTGAAAAGTAGCCCCCAATTGGCGGGAAAGGGTGTCTATGAAGTTGCTTCTATTCTGTTGACATCCCTTATTCAAGATGGTCCCAACGCTGGTGGTTGGATTTCGCCTCAACCTTCCCAATTAGTTCTAACGGGAAAACCATCCCTGGAGGCAGCAGTGTGGGTTTTTTAACTACCACTCCCTAACAACTCCACCAACATTCTGGCCGTGGTAAGTGAAACTTGATCACACTTGTTGGCAATTAGTGTAGTTGTTGGAAGTTCGTTGACAACATTTTTTTTATATGTGAAACCAGTTTCAATTGATAATTGTGTCCTGTAAAGGTGGTCGGTTGAGAATTCTAATATATGGGTCAAGGCTATAACCTCACTCCCTTCAATATCTATGTGCCATCCATAAAATGTAGGGAGTAGAGATTCTCATTCCCTACTGCTTACAATATAGTTTGCGAAATTTGGGTTGGAAACCTTAGTATTTACTGTCACTAAAATTAGGCTAATTTATGCTGGTCCATTCATCTAAATTGAAAGACTTGAGCGGCGATGCCCAAAGAGGTTGGAGGCTCAAGAGGGGAAAAATACTAGTATATACCTCACTACCACAAAAAATCAAAAAAAATTTTTTCAAAATGTCATATCAGTAGTAAGATCATGTGTGCTCACTTGGGTAATATGCCGAGAGAACACATGATTGATTGAACGACTGATTAAAAACAAGAAAATGATTAAGTTTATTTTATTTATTTATGTTTTTTTTTTTTTTTTTTTTTTTTTGAGAAGTCAATATCCAATGACCCTGTGATATATCTGTCTATCGGGTACCTATGTGTGAAGACAAAATTCAAATAGTTTAATTCCAGATTTTGGTTTATGATTCAATAATAAACCATTGTAATCGCTCTTGAACAAAAAATTCTAACCCCCCCCCTGAAAATTTCATGGTTTACGTTTCAAAGGGTGAAGAATCCAAATCTGCAATAAAAATTTTCCGTCCGTCCGCCGTACGCACGGTTTCTCCCAAACGGCTGGAGCTAAAAATCTGAAATTTTCAGGAAAAATCAATGTTGGTCCGACAACCCCAAAATTCTTTAGCCAGTACTCTCACTTAATTTAAAGGGCCCTTTAAGGGTTGTCAAAGTTTTTTAAAATCCCTAAAAACCTCAAAAAAAGTCAAGGCGGTCTAAATTTGGACTTTTTTCGAAGAACTTCCCATGAGGAATCGAATGAGCCCTTCCCCTGGTCCGCAGCTCAAACCATTTCCGATGTATGGCCCGATTTATGGTGCCAACATTTGCATCCACTTTCACTACATCACTAGGTTACTGCGATCAAAACAAACAAAAAACGCTGGTGGAGTAGTGAATGTGGTTATTGAACTCCTAAAAGGGTTTATAGCCGATACACGGGTTGAAGCATTCTGATATGCATGCTCCATCTTACGAAATTTAAAATTTAAAATTTTTCCATTGTAATCGCTCTTGAAAAAACGCTTCAAATTCATTCACTGGGATTTGTTATTCAATGATTCATGATTTGAATTTCTAGTAAGCTTTGGGGTGAGTGTGTGTGTTTCACAGGTGATAGAGCGATTATTGAATTTCAGGAAATATGCTCAGGGCACTTAAATCGGTTCTCAACCAAAATACCTATTTGGATTGATCAGTTGATCACATTTGTGTGCCTCCTGAAATTCGATAATCGCTCTATCACCTATGAAACACGCAAAAAAAGCTTAGTAGAAATTCAAATCACGAATCATTGAATAATAAACCCCAGTGAAAGAATTTGCAGCGTTTTCAATCTGGTTGTAACACCACACCAGCTCTTGGCATACCAATTGAAAACTTCATCACGGGTAGAAATAACGTCAGAATTAAAAAAGGCTTAGAAAAATGAGGGTAAAATAGGGGGGTTGGCATTTTAATGAAAATGGACTGAGAACGATACTAACCTTCCCAATACAGTGAAAAGAACGCATTAAAGTCGGGTATTAAAAGTTTGAAGGAAATCTTTCGATACCGAGGCTGCTTAAGTCTGCCGACAAGAAAAGGTTCATAGGTTGTTTATTATAACGTCAATAGCTGGGGTTATGGCGAGAGAAGGGGGTGGGGTACGGGATGATAGACTGCGTCACTATTTTACGAAAACCATCGGCAGGAGAAGGTGAACCGGAGAGGGGGAGAGCGGTTTTCTGATTTACCGAGAGCTTATCAGGAAGGTTGGGAGCTGGCGGGAAGTGATAATAGGAAGCTTATTGTCCGCGTAACCGAGTTCGAGGGGGAAGACCTGCTCCCCGGCGTTTCACACGGCTTCCACCGCATCGTGGCGTTTCACAGCATCAACAATTGATCTTCGGGTGGCATCCATTTTTTTCTCCTGGCCTCATTTCCCAGCACGTTGCACTTCATTGATTTAAATTGAGGCCAGGTGGTTTGTTGGCACCCATAGCAGAGAAATTAGGTACAGCAAGGAGTCAAACAATCTTCATCTGCTCTGGCCTTTTCCCAGTTGGTCTTTTCAAATTCGCTAGCAAGGCTATCATGCAAAGGACACCTACTCCGACACAGAGTTGGATTTTTCAAAGAAGACTAAACTGACTAAATTTTGAATTCGACCGCATTTCTTCTGAGACAACCCAATCCACACTTAATCTGACGCACCACAAAATCAATATGTGCGGTACATTTGATCAACGCATGCGTTCAAAATTAAGGATTTAATAACTAACCTAACATCATTACAGTACAGCTGTTGCAATTTTTGCGCGTATAGTCATACAAAAATCAACACGACCGACCCACAGAAAGCGATAAACGCATTATTTCTTCCCTTTTTTGTTTTGAAAATTCAGTTTTACGATTCCCCAACAACTCCTTTATTTTCAAAGGCGTAAAGCGCGTCAATCCAAATAAAAATAAAACGACCCCTCACCGGGCATTAAAATAAACAACCAGCAAATGAAACGTAACGGGTCAGAGAGGAAGATCGGGCGTTCTTTAAGTCAATTTATCTTTCAACAATAAACCCGCGGGAAGACGTTTGTTTTATGGCTCTTCTTTCTCAGGTTGTTCTTTCTAATCCAGGTTGAGACTCTCTTTTTTTCCACTTTTTTTTTAAGCGCGTACGATATTTTTTAGCGAAGTTGTTTTACTGCAAATGGGAAGTAGAAACCAATTTGAAAGTAAGAGAATTCATGGTTTGCGAGACCGCAATTAATAAATAATTATTGACTAGTTAGTATAACATGAATTAATAGCACGCATTATCACTATAGACTATAAGAACAGCGTAATAATCTCATACCTCTTTCAACACATTCTTATCAAATTCTCTCCTATGCCAGCGTATGAATAAGCTGAAATGAATGAAACAGAAATCATAAATGAAACAGATGACAAGTTCACCGTTATACAAATAACTTTTTATTTCGTAATCATTGTTGTACAGTGGAAAGAGATGTGCAGATTATGGGGAAAATTAATAATGAGGTCCCGAGTCTGGATGTCGATGACTTCGGCGTTGTTAAGATAGCTTGTCTTTCTTCTTCTTCTTTGTATGGTTTAGCTTTTGCTCTTTCAGGGTGACGAGCAACAATAGGTGGTTCACCTTTCCCCGGGGCCCATTTTACCTTTATTGTTGTAGGTTTAGTCATTTGAAGAGCATGTGTGAGGAAGGACAGACTTGAGGATATTGGAACGAAGAGAGAGTGTTTGGACAACACTTCATCATCGCAGTTCGAGTCGATGACCTTCTGCAAAGATGTTATTCCAACCAGTACGGAACTGCAAAAAACTGGAGCCCCACTGTCCGCAGAGCAAATCGGCGTTCCATCGGTGGACTGAAGACATTTATAACCAGACAGATCAGGATCGCAGACGGCATTGACATCCATTACACAAACCAGCGGGTTGCAGTTTCCCTCTTGGTCGAATTTGACTTTTATTTCGCCCAAACGAACAGGCTCTTTTTCATCTTCCTTGTTTTCATCAACATTTTCCGAAATACCCCATGCCGAAGTGACACAGGATCCAGCTGAAATCTTCGATGCAATTTCCCCTGCTGTTGGAATCCTGGCGATGGTCTCATCATTGAATGAGTCGACAGTGTGCAAAACAGCCAAATCATTATCATATTCCATGTTACATTCCGGGTGCAAGGTTACAAAGCTTACTCTTGATCTCTGTTTGTCGTTAACTTTCAATGATTTTCCGACGATTACCATTATATCCTTTGCTCGATGAGGTGTTAGCTTGCTCACAGTAGTTTGAATATCAGTGACGACAGAAGACACGCAGCTGCATGTGGTCAGAACTTCAGTTGAGGATATCAGCACACCAGAACATTTGAATATCAATCCTGACTCTCCGATCTTCATTACTGCCACCTGGTTCTTCCTGTCGGTTGCACCGAACCGAATGTTTGTCATCAGTGCAGCTGCTAAGATTAATGCATTGATCCAGCACACCATCTTTACGTTGAAACAAATGAATGTTTACTAACGATTTCAACATTTGTACAATAGTAAATTTAGCCCGAACAGTGACGTTCGTTTTTCTAGCCTAACGACAAAAATTAGGTTGCTTATACGGAACCTGAAATCAGGTGGTATGTAGTCATCTAAATTTAAACTATTATAAGCAATGGAAACCAAGTAAATTGAAGTCGTATCTCATCTTTTATTCTACTAAACTTTCATGTGTGTCATTTTAACCCATCACTCTGAAAAAGATTGAAGGAGGACTGAATGATGTGAACCAACACGTTAGGGATGCAGAAATGCTACGCTCCAGACACAAGTTGAATTTTTGAAACCTTCACAGCGCTGTAGATAAAACAAATCCCGCGTAAGACTCGGTAATAGGGTAAAAATTTCCGATGAAGTGCAACCGGAGTTTCACAAGCGATTTGTGTTTCACAGGTAATAGAGCGATTATTGAATTTCAGGAGGCACACAAATATGATCAACCGATCAATCCAAATAGGTATTTTCGTTGAGAACAGATTTACGTGCTCTATGCATATCTCCTGAAATTCAATAATCGCTCTATTACCTGTGAAACACGCACACTCACCCCGAGTCTTACGCGGGATTTGTTTTATCTACAGCGCTGTGAAGGTTTCAAAAATTCAACTTGTGTCTGGAGCGTAGCATTTCTGCATCCCTAACGTGTTGGTTCACATCATTCAGTCCTCCTTCAATCTTTTTCAGAGTGATGGGTTAAAATGACACACATGAAAGTTTAGTAGAATAAAAGATGAGATACGACTTCAATTTACTTGGTTTCCATTGCTTATGATAGTTTAAATTTAGATGACTACATACCACCTGATTTCAGGTTCCGTATAAGCAACCTAATTTTTGTCGTTAGGCTAGAAAAACGAACGTCACTGTTCGGGCTAAATTTACTATTGTACAAATGTTGAAATCGTTAGTAAACATTCATTAATTAAAACGTAAAGATGGTGTGCTGGATCAATGCATTAATCTTAGCAGCTGCCCTGATGACAAACATTCAGTTCGGTGCAACCGACAGGAAAAACCAGGTGGCAGTAATGAAGATCGGAGAGTCAGGATTGATATTCAAATGTTCTGGTGTGCTGATATCCTCAACTGAAGTTCTGACCACATGCAGCTGCGTGTCTTCTGTCGTCACTGATATTCAAACTACTGTGAGCAAGCTAACACCTCATCGAGCAAAAGATATAATGGTAATCGTCGGAAAATCATTGAAAGTAACCGACAAACAGAGATCAAGAGTAAGCTTTGTAACCTTGCACCCGGGATGTAACATGGAATATGATAATGATTTGGCTGTTTTGCACACTGTCGACTCATTCAATGATGAGACCATCGCCAGGATTCCAACAGCAGGGGAAATTGCATCGAAGATTTCAGCTGGATCCTGTGTCACTTCGGCATGGGGTATTTCGGAAAATGTTGATGAAAACAAGGAAGATGAAAAAGAGCCTGTTCGTTTGGGCGAAATAAAAGTCAAATTCGACCAAGAGGGAAACTGCAACCCGCTGGTTTGTGTAATGGATGTCAATGCCGTCTGCGATCCTGATCTGTCTGGTTATAAATGTCTTCAGTCCACCGATGGAACGCCGATTTGCTCTGCGGACAGTGGAGCTCCAGTTTTTTGCAGTTCCGTACTGGTTGGAATAACATCTTTGCAGAAGGTCATCGACTCGAACTGCGATGATGAAGTGCTGTCCAAACACTCTCTCTTCGTTCCAATATCCTCAAGTCTGTCCTTCCTCACACATGCCCTTCAAATGACTAAACCTACAACAATAAAGGTAAAGTGGGCCCCGGGGAAAGGTGAACCACCTATTGTTGCCCGTCACCCTGAAAGAGCAAAAGCTCAACCAAACAAAGAAGCCCAAGAAAGACAAGCTATCTTAACAACGCCGAAGTCATCAACATCCAGACTCGGGACCTCATTATTAATTTTCCCCATAATCTGCACATCTCTTTCCACTGTACAACAATGATTACAAAATTAAAAGTTATTTGTATAACGGTGAACTTTTCATCTGTTTCATTTATGATTTCTGTTTCATTCATTTCAGCTTATTTATACGCTGGTACAGGAGAGAATATGATAAGAATGTGTTGAAAGAGGTATGAGATTATTGGGCTATAGTAATAATGCGTGCTATTAATTTATGTTATACTAACTAGTCAATAATTATTTATTAATTGCGGTCTCACAAACCATGAACTCTCTTACTATCAAATTGGTTTCGACTTCCCATTTGCAGTAAAACAACTTCGCTAAAAAATATCGTACGCGCTTAAAAAAAAAGTGGAAAAAAAGAGAGTCTCAACCTGGATTAGAAAGAACAACCTGAGAAAGAAGAGCCATAAAACAAACGTCTTTCACCTACTAAACTTTCATGTGTGTCATTTTAACCCATCACTCTGAAAAAGATTGAAGGAGGACTGAATGATGTGAACCAACACGTTAGGGATGCAGAAATGCTACGCTCCAGACACAAGTTGCATTTTTGAAACCTTCACAGCGCTGTAGATAAAACAAATCCCGCGTAAGACTCGAAAGCTGTACCCAGTAAATTTCCGATGAAGGGAAACAACCGGAGTTCTTACTGCGGAACCTGAGAAAAAGGGTAAATGACCGAATTATGAAGAGGGTTGAGAACCAACTACCCATAGCGAGGGGAGAAATCGCAAGCCCGGTAGTCTGGAATGACAGGAGGGTGAGGGTTTACGGCAAAGTCTCGGTTTACCTTTCGGAGAAGGCAGCCTTAACTCTGTTATGAATGAAGGTGAACATTAACAAAGAGACTTTTAATTGGGGATAATTATCACGAAATTAACACCGCATTGTAGTCTGCGGGAATTGTATTTCAGAACCAATTCAGTATACATTACTTCAGAAGAGTATGACCAGAATGGCACAGGATAATTCACATCATTCAGATATAGAAAAGCTCTATACCCTGGTGTAACCACTTAACTGCCACTTGTGATGGAAATGTAGAGTTTTCACTTCCCATTTCTTAAAACTGCTGGCCACCAGGTTATACCTGGACCTTCGGCTCCCAAGTATCCTGTGAGTGTTGCGAGCTAATAGCCTCAACCCACGGAAGGATTAACCCACTCTATTGAGGAGATGGTGACCTCCTCTCGATTTTTTCTCCGAAACTATACTGAACCAGGTTGACTAAACTTGGGTGAAGATCACAAAATTTGAATTTAATGGGTTCTACTCGGGACTGGGATCAAGGCATTGGTGTTTGGAGTGTGATATCAAAACGCTGAAAATTCTTTCCATTCAATGATTCATGATTTGAATTTCTAGTAAGCTTTGGGGTGAGTGTGCGTGTTTCACAGGTAATAGAGCGATTATTGAATTTCAGGAGATATGCATAGAGCACTTAAATCGGTTCTCAACCAAAATACCTATTTGGATTGATCAGTTGATCATATTTGTGTGCCTCCTGAAAGTCAATAATAGCTCTAACAAGTTCAGAAAAATGTACTGGTTAATGGGTCGGCACCCAAACATGTCAATCCAGAACAAATTAATATTGTTCAAACAAGTCTTCAAACCAGTCTGGACTTATAGAGTGAAGTCGTAGGGCTGTACTGCTCAAAGTAATCGCGATATTATACAGCGGTTTCAAAACAATGTTCTTAGGTGTGTTGTTGATGCATACCGGTACACCCGAAATGTTCAACTACACAAAGAACTTCGTATATTAACAGTACATGAAGTAATCAGAATGCACGCAATAGCCCATCACAAGTACACGTCAATGAAGAAGCTTTGCAGCTCCTCGACGTTTACGACCTATTCAGACGTCTCAAGAGAAAGGGGAAAACACGATTGGGGACGGGGTGTCCTAAGCAGCGAGTAAACGCGACACTATTGGGCACGGCGACGGAGCACGATTAGGCTTGGGAAAACAACAACTATTGGGGACGTGAAATATTTGAACATCGGGGCCTTGGACTCTGCGTGTTTCTTGTAAATTGTTGATGTTTGTTGATTGCCTAGAGTTCACAGTGCCTTGCTCGCCTCGAGTTCAGTTCAGTTACAGTTGAAATGAAGGTGCGCGAGGTGATGACAACCGAAACGGGTAATACCGCGATTGTAGTTGAAGACGGAAATAATGATTTTTATTAACTTTCAAAACATCGAATGTATGACAATGGTGAAGTGGTATTTAGGTGTACAAACCGTAAATGTTCTTTTTCGGCTTCCACTGACGTCACGTATCCTGAACTTCTGATAACGAAAAACGAACACAATCACCCCGGTCTAAGTGAACGAAAAATCGAACGAGCTGAAATGCAAAGTTCTTTGGAAAGGAAAGCCACAGACGAAGTTTCTACGAAATCTAATAAATTAATTCGAGCTGAACTGCAAAAAAAAACCCCTGTATCTCACTTGGAGCACACGGACATGCGGCTCATTCGGAAAAGCATGTATGATGTCCGTCGGAAATTACTTCCTTATTATAAAGATAAGGGGAAAAATTAATTTCTTGTCCTCTTCCCCAATTGTGTCAAAACCTTAAACCGCCCGTCCCCAACAGAGAAATAGGACTCATGATCTGTGTACGTGAATTAAGGTGCTCGCGATAACAAGATCCGCACAGTGAAAATTCAGTGAATCTCAAGTGCAGCAAATGGCACTTATAACGTTCGAAACCATTAGAGACTTGGTTATGTACCTAAGCTTTACTATAACAAATCCATATTTACATGTCAAAAATGTGTTGCTAAGTTGTAACTTGGTGCAATGAATCATTTAAAAAAAACACTTACGTGAACTGGATTCTAGCATCTCCCAAATGGCAAAATAAAATGAATCTATCGTTCAAGTGGTCTGTAGGTTAGTTGGACAAATTTGAGTAGTCAAATCGAACAACCAAAATCGATTTCACAATCGGCGATCTGAAATCGATTGTAGCAATTAATCGAGACCAAATCAATAAAGATGTAATCAATTTATCTTTCAACAATAAAACCGCGGGAAGACGTTTGTTTTATGGCTCTTCTTTCTCAGGTTGTTCTTTCTAATCCAGGTTGAGACTCTTTTTTTCCACTTTTTTTTTAAGCGCGTACGATATTTTTTAGCGAAGTTGTTTTACTGCAAATGGGAAGTAGAAACCAATTTGAAAGTAAGAGAATTCATGGTTTGCGAGACCGCAATTAATAAATAATTATTGACTAGTTAGTATAACATGAATTAATAGCACGCATTATCACTATAGACCATAAGAACAGCGTAATAATCTCATACCTCTTTCAACACATTCTTATCAAATTCTCTCCTATGCCAGCGTATGAATAAGCTGAAATGAATGAAACAGAAATCATAAATGAAACAGATGACAAGTTCACCGTTATACAAATAACTTTTTATTTCGTAATCATTGTTGTACAGTGGAAAGAGATGTGCAGATTATGGGGAAAATTAATAATGAGGTCCCGAGTCTGGATGTCGATGACTTCGGCGTTGTTAAGATAGCTTGTCTTTCTTCTTCTTCTTTGTATGGTTTAGCTTTTGCTCTTTCAGGGTGACGAGCAACAATAGGTGGTTCACCTTTCCCCGGGGCCCATTTTACCTTTATTGTTGTAGGTTTAGTCATTTGAAGAGCATGTGTGAGGAAGGACAGACTTGAGGATATTGGAACGAAGAGAGAGTGTTTGGACAACACTTCATCATCGCAGTTCGAGTCGATGACCTTCTGCAAAGATGTTATTCCAACCAGTACGGAACTGCAAAAAACTGGAGCCCCACTGTCCGCAGAGCAAATCGGCGTTCCATCGGTGGACTGAAGACATTTATAACCAGACAGATCAGGATCGCAGACGGCATTGACATCCATTACACAAACCAGCGGGTTGCAGTTTCCCTCTTGGTCGAATTTGACTTTTATTTCGCCCAAACGAACAGGCTCTTTTTCATCTTCCTTGTTTTCATCAACATTTTCCGAAATACCCCATGCCGAAGTGACACAGGATCCAGCTGAAATCTTCGATGCAATTTCCCCTGCTGTTGGAATCCTGGCGATGGTCTCATCATTGAATGAGTCGACAGTGTGCAAAACAGCCAAATCATTATCATATTCCATGTTACATTCCGGGTGCAAGGTTACAAAGCTTACTCTTGATCTCTGTTTGTCGGTTACTTTCAATGATTTTCCGACGATTACCATTATATCTTTTGCTCGATGAGGTGTTAGCTTGCTCACAGTAGTTTGAATATCAGTGACGACAGAAGACACGCAGCTGCATGTGGTCAGAACTTCAGTTGAGGATATCAGCACACCAGAACATTTGAATATCAATCCTGACTCTCCGATCTTCATTACTGCCACCTGGTTCTTCCTGTCGGTTGCACCGAACTGAATGTTTGTCATCAGTGCAGCTGCTAAGATTAATGCATTGATCCAGCACACCATCTTTACGTTGAAACAAATGAATGTTTACTAACGATTTCAACATTTGTACAATAGTAAATTTAGCCCGAACAGTGACGTTCGTTTTTCTAGCCTAACGAAAAAAATTAGGTTGCTCATACGGAACCTGAAATCAGGTGGTATTTAGTCATCTAAATTTAAACTATCATAAGCAATGGAAACCAAGTAAATTGAAGTCGTATCTCATCTTTTATTCTACTAAACTTTCATGTGTGTCATTTTAACCCATCACTCTGAAAAAGATTGAAGGAGGACTGAATGATGTGAACCAACACGTTAGGGATGCAGAAATGCTACGCTCCAGACACAAGTTGCATTTTTGAAACCTTCACAGCGCTGTAGATAAAACAAATCCCGCGTAAGACTCGAAAGCTGTACCCAGTAAATTTCCGATGAAGGGAAACAACCGGAGTTCTTACTGCGGAACCTGAGAAAAAGGGTAAATGACCGCATTATGAAGAGGGTTGAGAATCAACTACCCATAGCGAGGGGAGAAATCGCAAGCCCGGTAGTCTGGAATGACAGGAGGGTGAGGGTTTACGGCAACGTCTCGGTTTACCTTTCGGAGAAGGCAGTCTTAACTCTGTTATGAATGAAGGTGAACATTAACAAAGAGACTTTTAATTGGGGATAATTATCACGAAATTAACAGCGCGTTGTAGTCTGCGGGAATTAAATTGTATTTCAGAACCAATTTATTTATTTATTTATTTATATGAAACGGGCCAAGCCCAGTTACAGGAAATACAGATTATAAACAAAAATAAACATTCAATAATGAAAACAATGATAAACATACATTAATGACAGAACATAAAGATCAACAGCATCAAAAAGGACTAAAAAGCGTAAACAAGGAACGAATGCAGATAATAAATTGTCTAAATAGTTTTATGGCTACAATAAGGACTTAATAGATGAGATGGGGTCGGCAAAAAAATCGAAACCGTGCACTGAACACAATACATTGGCCTCCCTAGGCATTCGGAGAAGAGGGCGGTGGAGGAGATAGTTCCTGCTGGCGAATGGGACAAAAAACAATGCAGGATTCCTCGTGCGGTGTCCTGGGGCCGAGAAACCGACAGTTGACAGGAGGTCAGGGCAGTCCATGTCTACATTAACCAGCCGGTAATAAAATTTAATGTCCTCAGAGAGTCTCCGAGAGACCAGGGGAACCAAGCCGCTACGCCGATACAGCTCATCGTAGTTGACCATGAACCCATCTCGAGGCACTCCGATCCTGAATTCAAAGAAACGGAGGAAGCACCTCTACACTCGCTCCAGCCTATGGCGATGAATCTCGTAGTACGGGGACCAAACAACACTGCAATATTCGAGAATGGGAAGCACGATCGTCCGGTAAAGCAGCACCAATGCAGATGGGTCGCTGAAGTCACGAGAAGTATACATTACTTCTACACAGTATACATTACTTCAGTATACAGTATAAAGTATACAGTATACATTACTTCAGAAGAGTATGACCAGAATGGCACAGAATACTTCACATCATTCAGATATAGAAAAGCTCTATACCCCGGTGTAACCACTTAACTGCCACTTGTGATGGAAATGTAGAGTTTCCACTTCCCATTTCTTAAAACTGCTGATCACTAGGTTATACCTGGACCTTCGGCTTCCAAGTATCCTGTGAGTGTTGCGGGCTAATAGCCTCAACCCATGGAAGGAGTAACCCACTCTATTGAGGAGATGGTGACCTCCTCTCGATTTTTTCTCCGAAACTATACTGAACCAGGTTGACTAAACTTGGGTGAAGATCACAAAATTTGAATTTAATGGGTTCTACTCGGGACTGGGATCAAGGCATTGGTGTTTGGAGTGTGATATCAAAACGCTGCAAATTCTTTCTATTCAACGATTCATGATTTGAATTTCTACTAAGCTTTGGAGTGTGCGTATTTCTCAGGTGTTAGAGCAGGTGTTTGCTCAGGAGGTACACAAATATGATCAACTGATCAATCCAAATAGGTATTTTGGTTGAGAACCGATTTAAGTGCTCTATGCATATCTCCTGAAATTCAATAATCGCTCTATTACCTGTGAAACAGGCACACACTCCAAATCTTAGTAGAAATTCAAATCATGAATCATTGAATAATAAACCCCAGTGAAAGAATTTGCAGCGTTTTTTCAAAAGCGATTACAATCAAATTACAAGCAACCTCAAAATTTTCAAATAGTGAATGATGGTGAACTTTTATGTGTAGAATATGAATTTTCATTGTTTTCGCTGATTCACGTGATGCTATCCGTTTTTGGATTCGTCTCAATTTGTATGATAAATCGTGAATACCTGAATTGTTCACTTGTTTCACTTCATTTGGACAATTTTAGAAGGAGACACTTCACCCAACAGTTTGAATTAAAGTCCATTATTCATCTTGTTCTAACGCTCTAGTCATCCGATCCCTCTCGAATTCAAAGAATCGTTGGGAAAAATTTCAACAGACCCTTTAGGGATGATTAGTTACTACTGCGCGTCATTTCAATCAATTAAAAAAATGCAGAAAGTAAATGAAAATTAAAATCATTGAAATTATTACACGGAATGACATTAGGAGTCAGTTTGTTGGGATCTCGTGATGGGAGACGAATCTACCGACCGCCCCCTTTGCAGCTCGACTCAGGCGCAACAAGTTGGAACAAAAAGCCGATTTTCTTCCTCTCCGTCGAGGCTCGGAATCATAATTGAATATCGCCCGTGGAAGGGAGTGGATTTTAAGTAATTTCCCTCGAGCCTACCGCCCCTAATATTCACCTTCCGTCTGCCCCCATTTCCACATGGTTTGAGGAAATAAAGGAACGAAGCCGGCGAGCGCTGCTAATTTCGAATTATGATTCATTTCTACATCAAAAGGCCTCTTTTTTATACAACTTTTATCATTTTTTTTTTGTTTCAAAACTGCGCAGATTACAGGTACAAACAGAGTCAGGCGTCACTCCTGCTTAGGCAGCTCTCAAACGAGAAAAGTGGATAATATGAAGCCAAATTAGCAGAAGTAGAGCCAACTACTTCATGTTAAGGAGGGAACGTGTGATTTAATTCCCTTTTTCTCCGCAAGATATCGTTTTAGAGCCCCTTACACCGATACCATTTTTATCTAGTCATAATCTAGAAAGATCCCGTGGAGAAGTGTCCCTGCAATCTTCTTCAGGATGTGTTTAATTTTAGTAGTTAGAAAGGCATTAGATATAACTTGCTTCAAGTTTTGATTCATTCTACTTTGAAGGACTATTTCGAACAGGAGAAAATTATAGTAATTACACCTGTAAGAATGAGTGAACCGGTACAAGTGAAAGAATAACCAATACGCCACATTATAAAGGGGTTATTACAGGAAAATATTGCGGGAAAATGAGCAGTGAGGTGAATGAGGGCTTAGTAAAAGGTTCACTTGAACTAATGGGTCACAGTAAATGAACAGAAACTAGAGGTTTGTTTTGACAAGAGGTTCAGATTCGAAGATTTTTGCCAGAACTTTTAGTCCGAGACATGCGCAGTAGATTTATCGCGTTATCAACGGTTATCATCTATTCCCGCCCAAATACGGCCTACCTACACCGTTGAGGTTGTCAAAACAAACTTTGTTTCAAATATAAATTCCGAGGTTTACAACAATGTCTAGTTCGTCATCAAGTCCGAGTGATGAGGACCACAACGTCATCAGTGAACCTGACGAAGAAGTCGTCAGAATCAAAAATACAGTCACAGACAGAAACATTCAGAAAATTAAAAAAATTAAGTAATCAAGTTGTTTTGATTTTTTTAGGAATAACATTATGTGTTATTGTTACTGTTCCCTCTTTTTTTGGTCTCGACATCTGACGGAACCATGCGGGAAGGGGACGTTCAGATTTTTGGTTCCAAACTAGTTCGGAAAGCGTTCGGACAAGTAGAACGAATACCAAAAGTTCTCGGTGGTTCTATCCCTCCCCCTGTAGGTTCTGGTTCTATCCCGAACTGGTTCGGAACCTCTTGTCAAAACAAACTTTAAGGATGTAATAAATTCTTCATTTATCTGATATAGGAACCTACTCAAGACCAGTTTCAACGGTATTCTAGTTAAGCAGCCCTTATTTCTAAAACGGACTTCAATAGAGTTTAATTCAAACGTAAAATGAGCAACAGAAGATCAGTTCAATCATTTTTGTAAAAGTTCAATATCATTTGCACCATTTTTGAGGCAGTTATGCTTGACACGGCGGACGGCCATTGAATTATTTGATTCTAGACATCTTTATTGATTGATTTGGTCTCGATTAATTGCTACAATCGATTTCAGACCGCCGATTATGAAATCGATTTTGGTTGTTCGATTTGACTACTCAAATTTTTCCAATCTACAGACCACTTGAACGATAGATTCATTTTATTTTGCCATTTGGGAGATGCTAGAATCCAGTTCACGTAAGTGTTTTTTTAAAAGATTCCTTGCACCAAGTTACAACTTGGCAACATATTTTTGACATGTAAACATGGATTTGTAGTGGGTGTGGGTAGTGGGGTGACCACATTCATTTTTAAACTCTTATTTGGAGCATAAGTATTTATTTCCTCCATCTTAGAAACGTTTCGTCCTCCAGCGAGGACTTCTTCAGTCTATAACTTATTATGTCATAAGTACATTCAGAATTTAGGCTGTGACGTAGTGGTGCCACCACACATCTCTTCTGTTTGTTTGTCATTGCTTGTAGCTTGGGTAAGCGAAGTTGTAAAATTGCTCCCTCATCCTTTTCCATACATGCAAAGTGGTCATGATTAAGAACTTTGTTGGTCTCAACTGCGTTAATTATTTTAAAAAAATTGTATTATGAATAACAAAGGAGAGAAAGGAGAGCTGCAAGCAAAAATTATAACTCATTCAACTGCAGGAGAAAACGTTTCTAAAATGAAGGAAATAAATACTTATGCTCCAAATAAGAGTTTCAAAATATGGATTTGTTATAGTAAAGCTTAGGTACATAACCAAGTCTCTAATGGTTTCGAACGTTATAAGTGCCATTTGTTGCACTTGAGATTCACTGAATTTTTCACTGTGCGGATTTTGTTATCGCAAGCACCTTAATTCACGTACACAGATCATGAGTCCTATTTCTCTTGATGGAAGCACGATTGGGGAATTTGGTTACTATTAGGGAATATTTTAGAGCACGATTGGGGACGGCAGTCTGACCTATTAAGCACTATTGGTGACTGGCGGTTTAAGGTTTTGACACAATTGGGGAAGAGGACAAGAAATTAATTTTTACCCTTATCTTTATAATAAGGAAGTAATTTTCGACGGACATCATACATGCTTTTCCGAATGAGCCGCATGTCCATGTGCTCCAAGTGAGATACAGGGTTTTTTTTTTGCAGTTTATCTCGAATTAATTTATTAGGTTTCGTGGAAACTTCGTCTGTGGCTTTCCTTTTCAAAGAACTTTGCATTTCAGCTCGTTCGATTTTTCGTTCACTTAGACCGGGGTGATTGTGATCGTTTTTCGTTGTCAGAAGTTCACGATACTTGCCGTCAGTGGAAGCCGAAAAAGAACATTTACGGTTTGTACACCTAAACACCACTTCACCATTGTCATACATTCGATGTTTTGAATGTTAATAAAAATCATTATTTCCGTCTTCAACTACAATCGCGGTATTACCCCTTTCGGTTGTCATCACCTCGCGCACCTTCATTTCAACTATAACTGAACTGAACTCGAGGCGAGCAAGGCACTGTGAACTCTAGGCAATCAACAAACATCAACAATTTACAAGAAACACGCAGAGTCCAAGGCCCCGATGTTCAAATATTTCACGTCCCCAACAGTTGTTGTTTTCCCAAGCCTAATCGTGCCCAATAGTGTCGCGTTTACTCGCTGCTTAGGCCCCCCTTCCCCAATCATGTTTTCTCCTTTCTCTTGAGACGTCTGAATAGGTCGTCAACGTCGAGGAGCTGCACAGCTTCTTCATTGACGTGTGCTTGTGATGGCCTATAACGTGCAGTCTGATTACTTCATGTACTGTTAATATATGAAGTTCTTTGTGTAGTCGAACATCTCGGGTGTACCGGTATGCATCAACAACACGCCTAAGTACATTGTTTTGAAACCGCTGTATAATATCGCGATTACTTTGAGCAGTACAGCCCCACGACTTCACTCTATAAGTCCAGACTGGTTTGAGGACTTGTTGGAACAATGTTAATTTGTTCTGGATTGACATCTTTGGGTGCCGACCCATTAACCAGTACATTTTTCTGAACTTGAGAACCACTTCTGCTTTTTCATTCTTGACCTGCGTCTAACAGTAAAAGTAACACAGAAGTTTAGGATAAAAACGAATGAACGAAAACCGTGAAAACACGAAGACAGACGACGTTTCGAGCGTAAGGCAATGAGCGGTCGAAGAGGATTGATGTCAGCCATTGGGAAAAGTTTGGCAACCTTTGGGGAAGCCGATGCCATAATCCTACATTCTAAGTTTAGTTAAATATTTTGGATGAAGGAGGAATTGTTTCCGTAAGAATATAGAAATATTAGATGTTACAAATAGAAAGACTTCCTTGTGCCATTGCAGGCAAGTCGGCAAATAACGCGTGAGAGTGGAAATAACATAGCCGATTGTGGGTTAGTAGGCAACTTCGAACTTCTCCACCCCAATAAATTACTCCATTAGTTCATTATAGAGTGTCCGATGCCATAATTAGTAGCAACAGTCAACACAGGCCGAGGGTGGTTTGTATTCCAGATCGCAAAAGGACCAAGTCTGATTACACCGCCAGAGTTCTCTATTAACCCTTCACGCTTCCCGAAGACGCCCTCTCCATAGTTCCCGAGGGTTTCGCTTTCTCTCGCTAAACCAACACTTAACCCCGAATTTCACCCTCGATATAACTTCGATCAAGGGCCTCCTATCGGATTCTAAGGGATCCCCCCCTGAAATTCCCCTCCCTCTCCTCCTTCTCATCCCTTCCAAGCCGGGAGCTTCCTTTTAGCGTTGCAGAGAACAAGGGAAAACCCTTCTCTTCTTCATCAGTTTGAACGAGGTTCTTTATCAATTTGTTATTCACCCCGGAGGGAAGGAGAGCCTGGAAGTAGGAGGGTTTCTTTTTTGTTTTTTAACGAACGAACCAATTTCTATTCTTTGTGGCAGGATGTGATAAATTGAATCAAAAGTTCAAGCCGGGAACGGTGGTGGATTATCATAGAATTGATGAAGGCTGCGTAGAGCAAGACTTGAATGGTTGACGAACCATCACGTAAGCGCAGAGGGGAACACAAATATTCAATTGAGGACATTTTGATTTGCGAATGAAACTACAAGTTTTGTGATGGATGCCGAACGTTCGCTCGTCACGTTCCCTGGAAACGGCTACTCATAAGTTTTATCCTGAAGCTTTTTAGCTTTAGAGGTATTCTGTAGTTGTTGCAGGTTCCTCGCCTCAGTCCTCGGAAGGGGCAAAAACTCGTTCCATTACATCCTCGTAACAGTTTGAAGAAGAGGAGACTGTTGCGTCCAACCCAGTATTAGTACAAGAAGATGACGATCAAGTTATTATTAGTTTTGCGTCGAAGTGGCGTGACAGTGATCGGTGCGAAGGTTGAACTGCGAGAGTGTAAACAATCAGCCAGGGTTGGGGACTTCACGCTATAGGAGCAGAACGAGGAGCTGAATGTGGTGACGTGTTAGTATCTCCGTAGCCTGCCTATGCCAACCTAAATCAAGCACTTACGTAAGGTCGCAGTAAATTTCAGTGAAATGTGCATAAGACAGATTGAAATGGGAAAAATTCAAAAACCCAAAATCCTATGCCTGCCTATGCCAACCTACGTCAAGCACTTACGTAAGGTCGCAGTAAATTTCATTGAAATGAGCATAAGATAAATTAAAAAACTCAAAATCCTATGCCAACCTACTTCAAGCACTTACGTAAGGTCGCAGTAAATTTCAGTGAAATGTGCACAAGATAGATTAAAATGGGAAAAATTAAAAAACCCAAAATCCTATCCTTGCCTATGCCAACGTACGTCAAGCACTTACGTAAGGTCACAGTAAATTTCAGTGAAATGTGCATAAGGTAGATTAAAATGGGAAAAATTCAAAAACCCAAAATCTTTGATTGTATAAAACAATATTATTTATAACAAGTTTTTTTTCGCGATAACATTGATAGTTAGAATTTTATCTACACACAGAAGTGCCAAAATGCCCACTCAATTTAACATGAATGTTATATTCATTAGAAAATTCGCACATAATATCATGCTGCATGACTTTTTTATCTTCTTCTGGATAAAAATTTTACATGTGTAGGTAATTTATCGTGGTGTTTTCAATGAAATTTCCCAATTTCATCAAGTGAAATACGCTTCACCATTACCATCACCAATTTTGGTACAAGCTCAATTTTTGCCACATTCTTGAGAACCATGTGTTTTTAGGAGGATTACCAATAACAGTTGAATCCGATATTCTTTACTGGGTGGAAATACCCGGCTTTGGTCAAAATAAAGTTTTTGTAAAAACGTAAAAAACTGTTATAGACGGATCCTTTTATTATGAACCAACGTGATAGGCAGCATGTTTCATAGTTGCATTCGGAGTGTGTACGAAAAGATTTTCCTCTTTGCTCATTCTGGAACAAACCAAATACAACTGTCCAGGAGAAAAAACATGTTGTCTTCAAGTCTAAGCCAGCAATCTCAAGAGACAGTCCCTGTGGCTTGTTGATTGTCATCGCAAAGCACCGTTTCAAAGGGAACTTTATTCTCTAGAATTATATGGTGTTGTGTGAGGGAATAATAAGTACTCTTGGAATGAATACATCTTCGCCCTTAGCGCACCCTGTGAGTACTGTGGCTTGAACGATATGTCGCATCACCTTCTTCACGATCAATCTCCCCATTACACAACCTGGGTGCCTAAATATTTTGGATTAGCATAATTGGAGCACCAACCTTTATAATCAAGTTGTACGCTTGAAAATCAGGAGTCTGGATGGAATTCAAAAACCAATGGGATATTGTACTGCTTCATCATCATTAAGGATACAGGTCTATGGAATTGTAGGCATACAGAATGGCAACATCAAACGTCTCAAGGAAATTAAAAGCATTAAATTAACCCTTGTGAGTGACATAGAGGTTTATTTTTAATGAAACCTGTCCAGAAACATTCACAATGTTATTTTGTGCGTATGTATAAAATGTTCACGTTATTTGGTCGTCTAGATGTTGCGTTATAAAGGAACAGACAGACAGACAACAAGTGCGTTTTATATACAGGGTGACTCTCAATGAACGAACCACCCTTTCTATTTCCGTTGATTGTGGAGAAATCAAAAAACTTGTCGAAGTAACGTCCCCTTATTTTTTTTTTTTGCAAAGAATTTAACCATTGCATTTTTGCTCATCACACATGCGCGCAAATGCGCGCTGGGCGCACCAACTTTGTTTTTTCAAATGGAACCCCGCAATTTATATTGGAGGATCGTATTTTACATCCAATTTTGTGAACATTTTACTTCGACGACTTTTTCTTTGGACGCACCCAGGAGCGTCCAGAAGCGCCCAAAGTTTCCATACGCCTGAAACGTGGTGGTTTAAAAAAAAGGAAAAATCACCTTATCCTGGATCTCGATTTTTGTTTTAGTTTGATGAGTTAGGTTTGGTTTAGTTTTGATGGGTCATGCAGGTAGGTTAGTATCAAAATTATCTTGTCGAGACGATTGAGTCCCTTCTGCAACGGACCGGCTAAGGCGGGCTAAGGCAGGATAAATCCTTTCTTCTCGACAAGATAATTTAGATACAAACCTACCTGCCTAAAAACTTATCAAACTAAAACAAAAATGATCAAGAGCCAGGATAAGGTGATTTGTCTTTTTTTTTTTAAACCACCACGTTTCAGGCGTAGGCAAACTTTGGGCGCATCTGGACGCTCCTGGGTGCGTCCAAAAAAAAAAAAAGTCGTCGAAGTAAAATGTTCACAAAATTGGATGTAAAATACGATTCTGCAATAAAAAGTGCGGGGTTCGATTTGAAAATACAAGGAGAAGGAATGTTGTTATTGGGCTTGCAAGTTCGAAAATGAATCGAAATAAATCGGTATTGAGTTTAGGATTATTTGGTGTTGAAGCCCGAGTTCATGTTTGTTTATATTTGAGCACCTAGCAGTAGGTAGGTCAGTTCATTCCCTTTCGCATCTTATCTCCTCGCGTCCCACCGTATTTTCGGCAAAGTTTGCTTGGATCTCCCCTACTCCTCGTCTCTTCTCATCACGTCGCCCGATAAATCCCTCGGAAGCTCAGTTCCATCAGACCTGCCATCGGTTTTCTCCGCCTGCAGACTCCGTCAATATCAAACGCCATCATCCACGTGTTTAAATCTGGGCCCAGTACTTGGAGTTGTTGCTTTGTTTTACACGCCTTATTTCTTCGGAAAACGTAAGTCTAAGCTTCAGTCAGCTTGATCAACGAGAGAATACGGAACCAATTTATATCAACAGAAATTACCCAGGACCTTGTTCATTACAGGTTCCTGGGTATACAGCAGCACTATTTCGATAGAACAATCCTACTGCCGGCTCCTATCTTGCCCCATCTGCTCAAAGAATTGGTTGCTGATTTACCATCGTAGATCCTAACTTCACCAGGAGCCGAGTCGCCGCCTGCCTGGGTTCGAACGCCGAAGACGACAACCCAAGTTTTTCCATTCTTATTCATTTATTTTTTCTTCTAAAGAGACATTTACTTTCCTTACTTTCATTACTGTTATTTTTTTTCTTGAAAATTGAAAACTGCAGTAATTTGTTTAATAAAACTGTTTGCCAAGGTTAATCGGTAATTGAAATTTTATTTCATTGAAAACCTCGCCTTTGCGCGCAACATTTGGAGATGGCACGTGTGGATCCATGCACTGTTTCCTTTTTTCTACTTGCCCCATGCATTCATGATCCACTTCCTGGGGTGTTCAGGTCAACCGTGGTACCTCAGACATATTTCAGTAGGTAATAACTCCTCTTGACCTTCGTAACTCGTCGTAGGGATCCAGATTGGTGGTTTTGTACCGCAGGAACGACGATCTTCGGCCCCTGAGAGACCAACCTGCCCTGCAAAAAAGGCTTCTTATAGGTCCGGCATCCCGAGGAAGGGAAGTCTGGTCTCGGGCTTCCCTCCATAAATCCCAGCTGCGGGGCCTCCTTCCCCGTTCCCTCTCGGCCCTATTGGTTTATTCACTAACCAATTCACTCTTGGAAATCACGGGAGTACAGTATACGGCCGCAAGAGACGCCGTTCCATGTCGGGATTTCCCTGGCGTTCCCTTCGATCCGGATTATTATTTGTCCCACGTCCCCGCTCACCCCCTTGAGTTTATGAGCAGGAAACTAGAATCCACTTTGACTGTTCAGAAGAACTTTCCAATTTGAGCAACTTTTAAATTAACCCTCCTAATTCCATCACTCCTAACAGAATTGTTCAGGAACTGACTACGGAACGAAATTCCGTTCATATTCCCGATAAATATTTCATTTCTTTGCCCAATTTCGTGAATTAATTTAGTTTTTTACTATTCACTTCAAAATCTATATAAAGTAGTCGCACTTTGAACGACACCTTTCGCGAATTGATTTAAACTAGGGATGGGATATCGAAATCGATAATATCGATATATCGATGTTTTGGCTCCGATAACATCGGTTTGGTTTAATCTTTACTCACCGAGAAAATTCCATCTAGTGTGCTTGCTACCTAACGTGAAAAAAATAAATATATATTAAAAATTCTTTCAACTGATGTAGTATTAGCGAATTTTCTAAGAAAAAACTATTGTTCTCGGTCGAAAATATTTTCAAAAAATGTTTGCACCAAAATCCGTCTCAATGCATTCTAAATCCACTGTCAAAAGGCACCAAAACTCATTCCAGACGATAACTGCATAGAATTGAGAGAGAAAGCTCAAATTTGCACAAAAAATCTATCTAAGCTTTCAAAAGGCTAAGTTTGAAGATGGGCACAATCGCCTCTCTCGAAGGGGAGATTTGGGGCATTTCAAATGGGGGAAAATTACCCCCCAAGTAGGTGACTCTCGTTTATATAGCTTTTGTCACGCTAAAGACGATGGTGAAATCGGATTGGAGATATCTCAATCCGTTCTAACTAGAGCAGATTGAAGATAATAAAACAAGGTAGATGGGCAAAATTGGAAAACAAATTATGAGATTCTTCAGCTTTCAAAAATGTCCAAATTAAAATGAAGTACTTATCACAAGTCAGAAAATAAAATTGTTTTTTGCGTAATTTTTCCTCATGCAAAACTAGTTAGAAAATTTGCTCATTTCGTCATGCTACATGACTGGAACTTTTAACCATCGTCTTCACCGTTGAAATACCTTTAAAATGAGATATCATTTGTCACAAAATAAAACTGTTGATTTTGCATCAATATTCCTCATAAAAACCGTGTGATAAGGATACGGTTAACTGATAAGGACACCGATATCGAAAATATCGATTATATTTATGTTTTCAATCGATATTAGACGACATATCGATGACAACACTCAAACATCGACATCGATATCAGTATCGATGTTTTGTCTCGACGTCCCATCCCTAATTTAAACTTGCTGTTGTTATCGAATTAGACTTTCCACAAAATGAATTCCTACATGCTCAAAAATCCGTGACAGCTAATCATGGAGAACGCACAGATACGCAGACCACTTGCAGTCTATCACTCATCGCATCAACACAAATAAATATTTTGCTTCCGAGTCTGTGAAGCCAGGACCTATTTCAAGTCTGTTCAGGATAAAAGTGGGGTTTATAAACTAAAATGTTCATGTGGGCTTGAGTACTGAGGTCAAACTGGTAGGAAATTTAGGGAACGAATAAAAGAGCATGAAAAGGATTTTCAGGGACAACAAGGGTGATTCCTCCTTTGCAAGTCATCTTAATCAATCCAATCATAGCTTTATTTTTGATCTGACAAACAGGCAATACGTTGAATTTCCTCACTTTTGCCCAAAGGGAGGTTTGTTGGATGTGCTAGAAAAATTCGAAATTGTTAAGAGTGATAGGTCAGGAAAATGTTTAAATGAAGTTATTCCTCAAAATATTTCACAGTTGGTGGGTTCATTTTTGCAGTAGATTCGGCTCCACTTCTCCATCATGTTACTGTTTGTGACCCCTTTCACCTTGTAAGCCTTGAGTGGCATTGGTTGGTCCTCCCCGCCCCTTTCACTTCCCTAAGCCAATAGGATTCAATCTTCTTTCCCTGGGCCAATATAAGATGTCCTATCTGTGATGTACTCAGTTCATATTTGTTACTGATGATAACCTAGCCGTCGAAATCGATTCAACTGTGTAACTCTTTAGTTTCGTGGAAATATATACAACGTTCTACCTTACTCCGGTCTTATTGGTAACCCTACTTTCGATAAACAAACCAAACGTATAACGCATAAGAAAAAGATCGATGTCCCTGACAATCACCACTGCCCCTGACATTCGAATCGAAATTCGCAAGTTAAAAGCAGTGAAGATACAATGTTTGTCCAGGATTGATGCTCAACACTTCCTCATCCTTGTCTGCCAGCTCATTCCACGTTGTCATCCACGAAACTTTTTTTCTAATTACCTCACGAGGTATCAAATTGGTCCTGGTTGTTCTCGGGCCCTCCAAAACTTTCACAATATATTTCACAGAAATGTTTAGGCTGTATATGTACATTTTTTCGACATCGCTTTCCAAATAAACCATATAATCCGGTGTGTTCATAAGTAAATTAAACACCTTTTTGATGAAAAATTTCAAAAGCCTTTCCAATTGAGAATGTGCTTGTAACTTGACTAGCATAAGACATAATTGTTTTACTAACGGATTCAAAGACAGTGAACTTAGCTTCTAATGGAATGTTAGTATTTTCCATAAATCTTGACCAGATAGTTTTCAGCCCTAGTTTGGCAGTTGATAGTTTTGACGACAAGTGCTCTTTCAATTCAGCTGGGGCTAAGATTCACACCTAGGTAGGTATAGTTTTTCACTACTTCTTTTTCTTCGCCGATTAAGTACCAACATTCTCCTTTTGCTCTTTTCCCTCCATGTTTTCTAAATATCATTATCTTCGATTTATCTAAATTTATAACCGAATTCCAATCTATTGTATACTTGAATAATTTATCTATCATGTTTTGTAGCATTACCAGATCATCCGTTAACAAAATAACATCATCTGTAAAACTTAGTAAATTAATGCGAACACCACATACGCTTACACCCCCACCTAGACTAGCAGCTAAATCCCACAAAAACAATATAAATAGAAACGGAAAAATTTCCCCCAACGATCGTATAGCAATGAAGTCCGTATTCTAGAAGCTTCTCGTTGTAGATACCGAGGCCAGTTCCCAGTGATACTCAGATGATACTGAATCTTGAATAATAAAACATCTTTTATAATCTTTTTCGCATTTTTCATGAATTTTCCAGTAAATATTAACGAAATTTAATTACATATTTCTTCATAGTTAAGTAGAAACATTTTGTAATGTTCTATTTGTAAGGTTGTTGATGAGCATCTTCTGTCTAACATTCTGAAACAAATGATAAGTCAATTTTTTGGCCGTTTAATTAATTCCCAGTTACTTTCAGGTCACATTTTTAGAAACTCGCGCAATTCAATATGCGAAGTAATTAATTTTAGTTATTAATCGTTTCAAAATGCCTCAAAACGGATTTCCATGAAGAATGTTTTGACCAATTCCATAATACTTTGATCCAATGCAATGGCTTCATTTTCAATGGAAATTCGATAAGTAAATGTTTTGTACAATCGTGAAACTGAATGGAATTTTTATCTACTTATGTTTATTAGTTCTGTCATTCAAAGTTATTATATTTCAAAGTTAAGAAATGTCGAGGCTATATAGGTAATTATCTTCAGACTCCTGTGTGATTACAAAGCAGCAGTGATAACACAGCAAAAGGGGGAGGTTCCCCTGATAAGAACCCAAGTTTAGTTCCGCCTTGGCCAACAAAATGCGCCTTTATAGTCCATTATTATATCGAGAGCACTATAGATAAAATCACCTGAAGCCGTAGCAGATAAAGATACTTAAACTAAAAGTTAGCTTAATTTTTAAACGGTCTTTTAATGACCGGCATAAAGAGATGAGAGAAGGGAAACTTTATGAGGGAGAGAAGTTGGGAAACTCACCAGTCATTGCCGGTTTTGGCCACGTTCTGCCTTTTCCTTCCGGTTTGATGTGGTTTGGGCTCCGCGACCATGTTGACATCTGGAACAAAGAACAGACCGTTATCATCTCTCCTGCCACCGTTAAACAGAGGGACGAGGTCGGGCTTCTACCTATTTCAGTAACTTCTATGTAGTCGTTGAAACTCGAGTAGCACGCGGTGAGTAGGATTTTTCGTGTATTTGATTCAAAACAAAAAATATCAATGCAATTTATAACGTGCAGTTTTCATCATTAGTTTTTGTTTCAATTTCAAATGACCAAGTTTTGGCTGATACACTTTTTTTAGAACTGCTCTGCTGACAATGATAAGTTGAACCATTTTTTAACATTTCATTTTTACAGTTTTCGAAATTTGACTGAAACTAAGTTATATGTAAATCCTGTCGAGTTTTATCGTACGGAATGATGGATACATATCACACCCGTCGTGGACTGACGGAACAACTCAAAAAACGTCTGCCAAGTGGGTGTGGCACATAGCTTCCTCGTATCCATAACATGACTGTATAGATCATTGAAAATTATTATTGACTAAAGAACTTCGTTCAATTAGGCGAAGTAAATATTGAATTAATATGAATGAAACGGACCATCGAGGCTAAAAAATATAAATTGACAGTTGACAAATTGACGCTGAATGGATTGATAAATAAAGTGATAAATTGACATTATAGCATTTCGAAAAATAAAATATATGCATCGTTCAATGATGGTTCAATATGGTTCGATCCAAGCTCGAGGCTAAAACTTTATTTTCTCTTTATCGCTCACGAGGACCATCTTTACATCAGTCCGAACAATCCCTGAAAATTTCATCGAAATCAGTCATGAACTCCCGGAGTTATGCATGTAACAAGGATTTCACTTTTGCGGATACGCAGACGCTCCTATTGATCCGGGGGTTATGAAACTTATAGGGGACCATCTACACATCAAACCGAACAATCCCTGAAAATTTCATCCAAATTCGTCAAGAACTCCCGGAGTTATGCGAGTAACAAGGATTTCACGTTTGCGCATGCGCAGAGGCTACTATTGATCCGGGGATCATGAAACTCATAGGAGACCATCTACACATCAAACCGAACAATCCCTGAAAATTTCATCCACATTCGTCAAGAACTCCCGGAGTTATGCAAGTAACAAGGATTTCACGTTTGCGCATGCGCAGAAGCTACTATTGATCCGGGGGTTATGAAACTTATGGGGAACCATCTACACATCAAACCGAACAATCCCTGGAAATTTCATCGAAATTGGTCCAGAACTCCCGGAGTTATGCGCGTAACAAGGATTACACGTTTGCGCATGCGCAGAGGCTACTATTAATCCGGGGGTCATGAAACCTATAGGGGACCATCTACACCCCAACCCGCACAATCCCTGAAAATTTCATCAACATCGGACTATAACTTCATGTAGTTTTGCCCGTAACAAGGATTTGCTGACAGACAGACAGACACGGAACCAAAATTGTTCAGAAAGGTCTAAAACGCAAAATGCGAGCGGAATTTTTGATTTTGGAGACAAAAAAATTTTCACATTCCGAAAGTGAAAACAATTCTTCCGCTACCTTGGTAGACTCGGAAGCAAAAGCTGGATTTCAGGAAATCGCGTTCAAAGATTTACTACTTTGCGAATGACCATAATATGGTCATTTATGTTCATGGTGTGCGGGATAAAGACACGACTGCTCTTTCGTGGAATAAGTTGCAGTTAGCCTCGTTTTCATCTTTGACGGACAAAATAGACCTTTCCTAATATTCAATACCAGCACTAAGCCAGAAATAACATTTTTTTAGTTGTTTCTTCATTCCACAACGCGTGCTATATATAAATATAGGGGGTCACTAAGCTCTGGATTACCTTTCTTAAAATGTCTTTTATGGACAACCAATCATAATTCACTGAATCAGCATGTTTTTTTTCCAAAGATTTCAAATATGTGCGCCAACTTTGTTTTTTTTTCAAGAAGAACCATCAATTTTTATTACAGATTCGGATTCCAAGCTCAATTCCACGAAAATTCGACCCCTAATTCGATTGTTTCCCTCCTTAACCAACCCGTCCATCGTACGCGCTAAGATGCCTGGTAGTCAGGCCGTTCTTAATCCGCTAACATAAATATTAGCAAACCAAAAGTGTGACGCGTCAATTCTCATTGTTTTCCAACGCTGATTCGGGCGTAGAAACTTTCACATTTACTCCAATGAAAGGACACAGCTTTTCACGAGTAATCTTTCCATTTTGGTAAACCAGTGATCTTCGTAAATTAGACGCAGTACTTCATGTACCGAAATGTGTTACTTCAGCCCTTACCTCGTGTAGTACTCCCGACAGGATAATGAGGAGTTCCTTCCCTCTTTTTGATCAGTTTTAGGTCGGAGCCAGAGACTGAGAATAATCCCGTTTGCCCGACGATTACCCGTGGGAAAGTGATAACCAACTTCCTGGACCTTCCCGTCTCACTTCCTTGGACATTCAATTCGTACAAATCTAGAGAAGTACCATCTAGCTATTTTGTTATTTTTCCACGGCCGTCGGAAATAGGATATATTAACCTTACCGTATATGTATTCCCGGTAGGATATATCTGTGACAAATCCCCTGAGTTGATTTATACAAATTTTGCAGTTGCGATTTTATTTTATTTATTTTCCTTAATAAAACATTATAGTTTTAGAATCAATTTCGTTTCTTCGCTCTACCATTTTACCTTTAAAGTCAAGGTTACAATTAATTTAATTTTCCTTTGGTTACATCCCCACTTAAAATAAATTTTTCGTTTGTACCGTCACAGGTTGCAGTAAAGGGTTGAGCAATTGCCTACAGTGTAGGTCACTGCAAAAAAAGTTATTAATATTATTGAAGTATTAGGTGATTTTCGTGTATACACGACGTATACATAGGTGACGGGGAGCTTCGCGTACGTGAAGAGAAAGGAGGCGGGGAGCTTCATGTATAAAAACGGAGCTTCGGGTATGCGCCCAATTTTTAAAGCCTTCAGAGTCCTACTTTACTGCCGTGATTAAGAATAATTAGGATTTTCAGATTTTCACAAGCGGCAGGTAAAGCCGCGCGAGATGAGGAAGGTTTCACGGTCGAGGGTTATCCTTCCGTAAGGTTGCCCTGGGACTACCATTTCATTTTCCAACCCAGTGTAGTTCCATGTGTACACCGCAGTGGTCCCGAGCAGCATGTGCCCTACACTGCCTTGCCCCGAACCTGCTCGTAGCAGGTAGGTTGGAAAATCCTTCATGTCAACACCGCAGACGTGCAATTTAATTGGTACACACAAACTGTCTTTTCGGTGGGAGATCTGGAGAAGAGTAAATACTTGAAATACTTATTGAGAGATCTTAGGTGATCCTTTGTAGAGAGAAAACTGCAGAACCCACTTAGGCGTTGATTCATTCAATCCTTTCACTTCCAACTCAAAAGGCCGACGCTAATGAGAAAGTATTCGGCTACAAGAGGCCAGGAGGAACGGGGGAGGGTATGTCCATCGGCACCCATTTACAAACTACCCTCCCAGGTCCTTGGGGGGAGAAAAAAAAGTTCCTTAACACGAGACCCTTTAGCGGATATAGACGGGGATCGCACATAGGGGCTCACTCTGGGTTTAAGTGGATTTCTCTGTTGCGGGAGGGGGATGCTCGGTGGGTCCACACAAACTCTTGAGCCCAACGACCTTCTCTTTTCATTCGGCCGTCGGTAGAGAGGGGGAAAATCCGCGGACGGAGGTGAGGGAAACCCGAAGTAAAACTGTATTTTTCCTCTTATTCTCGGGGTGGGGTGGGCTTAACCACTTACTTTTCCAAGGGAGAGTACGGATCTATAAGCTCGAATTTCTGGATGGTCCGATTTCTCGCTAGATAACGTATATTTTACAGATAAGAAAGGTTTTCCTCGACAATCGTCTTCCCTTACTTTTTAAACCCACGAGAAGTCTTTGGTCTGTTAACTTTTAGTGCGGCTTATGAAACCCGATATGAACACCATGCGAAGAGTCACACAATTTACACACAACGCGTTCAACAGCAAAACCGTGACCCATTTTAAGAAGAATGTTCACCACAGTATGTGGAATTCCATACGTAATGGAATTTAAAATGCTTGCCTCAACAAGATTTTTAAAATGGGTCATTCTCAGCTTTTGTTCCTGTAGTTTTAAAACCTAGAGTAAGTACATATCTGCCGCAAACCGAGACGCATTTCATGATGAAATTCTGTAGAAAATTGTTATTACATTTTTTTCCGTCTCTCGTAACCATACTTGAAGCTAGTAGAGGATAGGCGAAAACACGTTTTCAAAGAAAAGAGGAAATTCCAAACATTTCAATATTCACTTATCCACCTGCAAAGGATAAGGATGTATTTATGTTTTGAGGCTGTTGGCGAATTGTGATTTATATGTGAAATAATGTAGAAGTTAGCAAAATTCCTTTCTAATTCGTGTGGTAATAGACTAAGTCACTCTGTGCATAACTGTGTGCTCATTATTTTCGTGGAAATGTAGACAATGTTCTTTTTCACTCCGTTTTTCATCGTGTGATAATTGAGTTGACTCCGCTAAAGCGTAGCAGTTCACGTAATTGGCAAATCGTAATTAGGTTAAATTGCTAGTAAAGCTCCAAACCACATAAAACAGAGGGATTGGATTATTGACATATTAATTACAGAGGGGCAGGACACTAACTTGAAAATTTAGCTTTTACGAAATTATTTGCACTTTTTAATCGTATTTTTGACGATTTTCGCGGCAAAATGCAGTTTCAAAATGGATTTTCATTATCTTGGTGGAGTGTTTTGTGTATTCAACAGGTTTCTGAGTTATTTTCTCTTCAGATGTCTGACCATTGATGGCGGTTGGAAGTGAGCTGGTGAAGCGTTTAAGACAAGGATTTGTATGAGTTGTCAGTGAACTAACTGTAACGCCAACTGTAACGTGTCTGGCTGTGCACAACTGAAGCGAGCACGCTGGAATTTGTGTGTGGTGTTTTGGTAGTCTGATGTAACGTATCTGTTACGTGAGCAGGTGAATCGTGAAGACGCACACCGTGCTGTTCTCCAGAATCGTCTAATAAACAAAATGGTCATCCCCGAAAGTAAAAACAAAGCTTCTGCTACTTCAAGGTAGACTTGAAATCAAAATCTTCAAGTTGAAAAAACTCGGATTTTAAGCGGAGTGAGCAAAAGTTATAGGTCGAAAATGTTGCAGATTATTTGTGGAATCGTTCTCTGGATTTCTGCCCATCTTTAATGTAGACGCCGTATAGTCATGCAAATACGAGTTAGAAAATATGTTTAGGTACCAAAGATTTACTTCGGAGCTCGCTCATTTATAAATAACGTTCTCCTGAAGGGTTTCACGGCGCTAGACCAACGGGAGGGAAGCCCGAAGAAAAAAAAACCTTTTCAACTTTTGTTATCATAAAGTTGGTACACGCAAAGTTGTTTTAATGGAAAAGGCTTCGCCCGAAATTTTGCCAAGGATTAACTCTGAAGGATTTGCATGCCGAACTTGTTACTTCGATTGAACGAAGGAGAAGGGAACCTTCAGAGAGGTTCGTCATCTGATAAAACACATTAACGCCCGCTCCCTTCCCGAGAAAATAAATTTAGGCTCGTTTCTTCCGCATTTTTCTTTCATTTGTTGGGAGATCGGCAATTAAATCGAATCTGTTTCGTGATTCCCATGAAATAGGTAGTAAATAGAAATGTTTCTATTCTTATTTTCAATATCTATATATTGCATTTCCAAAATGAGTATAGATCTTTTCATTCGTCCGATTTACGTGTTTACCTTGAGCCCTAGGTCTCAATCGAATCTACCGATTTTTGTTAATCGATAAAGCGTGGTCAAAGCGTGTTATCACATATTTTAATTGAAAAATCGGCATTCCTCCATTTGTTTTCCCGATGTATCAAATAACCCATCTATACGAAACTGCATTTTCGGATGACTCCTAAATACTTGAACCAAATATTCTCGGAAAATGAAGTTATTGCGAAGGCTCACAGAAATGTAAAATACAAAATTTCAATGATTCGCTCCATCAAAATCTGTTTCAAGCCATTTTGAAAGTAGTGATAGCACCTAGGCCGAGATTTACGTTGCCTACTAACAACACTACTATAATAGTATTTTTTTATTAACATTTAATAATAATAGTACTTTACTATAATAGTAATAGTAACACATATTTGCATGACTACACGGCGTCTACATTAAAGATGGGCAGAAATCCAGAGGTCGATTCCACAAATAATCTGCAACATTTTCGACCTATAACTTTTGCTCACTCCGCTTAAAATCCGAGTTTTTTCAACTTGAAGATTTTGCTTCCTAGTCTACCTTGAAGTAGCAGAAGCTTTGTTTTTACTTTCGCGAGATGATAATTTTGTTTATTGGACGACGTGTGTGTTTCTGTCTTTGAGTCTGTAGATCCCTGTAGTGAGTCTAAATTCATACAGTTTTCATCCAATTTTAATAAAATTGTTAGGGTGTGCCTAGCTTACACCATGGTCTCCTATGGACTCCATTCCACGCAAATTAATACATCACTCTGCGCATGCGCAAACGTAAAATCCGTTGACCTTCATTTTCTTAGATTCTAGTGATCCGATCGAGCTCAAATTTTCAGGACAGTAAGGGAAGAACGATCTGATGATTTCACGTCAATTTCAAAACAATGTTTCAAGAATTCCAATTTTGATGTTGATCCAAAAAAATTTTGTATTCAAAAGTTATCATAGAATTTCGAAAGCATTTTCATGGAATGAGGGAATGAGCTGAAACATATCTATTACGTGAACAATTATAACAGGCTAATGTTTACACCTTTCGGAAACATGAAACAATCTTGAAAGTAAAATAACTCGGCTATAACGCCTCAAAAAAAAAAAAAAAAAAAAAAAAAAAAAAAAGATGACATGCGGCCTTTTTTTTTTTTTTTTTTTTTGGAAATGGGCTCTAGAATCGAAGTTTGAGGTTACGACCTGTATATCCAGTACTTTCTTAACGCTTCTTTTGAGACAATAATTGTTTCGTTGTTTTTAAAATAATAAGCATTCAATCAAAGAAATAGGGGATCTGGCCCACAGGGCGCCGAATTACAACTTTTCCCGCATAACACCGTGGTCGTCCATTGAGCATTTGAGAGAGTTATGACCATTTTAGTGACCTAAGATCTGGAACACCAAAATATTTTAAAAGTTAACTCGAAAATGAAGCATCAACAAAAGATATTTAATGAGGCATTTTTTGTTGGAAATAAGCTCTAGAATCCAACTTTCCCCTGTATATTCTTAATGTTCCCTTTGAAGGAAGAATTTGTTCGTTTTTTTTTTAAATAAACTCAGCATTCAATCAAGGGAAACTACAATAAAATAGTTCTTTCCACCTAAAGCGTGCATTTGGCTCACTGGGCGCCGAATCACGACTTTCCCCGCACAACACCGTTATCGTCCATTACCGGCAAAAAGAAGTAGACACTTCCATTCAAGTGGTTCAACTCCCCGAGAATACGAGTCGGTTTCGGGGCAATAGATTGAACTCTCATCGACCGATATCGACGGAACGCGAAGAACCGCAAGCACTCGTGTTATCGAGACTAATGATGGATGAGTCGTAGACGCTCTAAGTCATTCAGCTGAGATTTTCCGGTTGTAAACGATCGATAACTGATAACGAAGATAAGATAGTACACCTTCACGAACATAACGGCCAGAAATTGATGTGCAGTCTACATTTATCGTTGAATGAAGAATTTGAACAATGGACTCAATGTTTTGTCGTGTTTTAATCATCACGCAAGTAATCTATTTGGCAGGTGCCGTTACGAGGTAATTAATTCTGATTAGTAGTACTCGTAATCGATAGTAATTGTTTTTTCAGCTGAGATATCCATTTTAATATTTGCATTCGTAATTTTTATTGACACACATTGGATGGGTACGATATTGTGTTAATAAATAGTCAGAGATGAATTGGAATATACATGTAAATACGTTGAGGGAAGACAGAACTTCATAACTTTGAATTCTGAGATCGAAGTAGTTTATCAGTACTGTTTTTAGGACGTACTAATGAAGCAAGACTTTTTCAGTAGAGTTCTTAAAACATACTGGGCGTCCTACGAAATGTTCTCCCTCCTCCTAAAATCCTCCAAGTGGGAGTAAACAAACACATTTTTATTTGTAATCTTCATATTTTCTTGCAAGGATATCAAATATAATATTTGTCCACCCCACGAAACTACGCAACCATGCGCAAGTGACACTAATTTTCTTATTTTAAATGGGAACAGTAATTTTGGTTTATTATTCAATAATAAACCATTGTAATCGCTCTGGAAAAAAAATCTAACCCCCCTGAAAATTTAATGGTTTACGTTTCAAAGGGTGTAGAATCTGAATCTGCAATAAAAAATTTTTCCGTCAACGCCGTACGCCGTACGCAAGATTTTTCCCAAACGGCTGGAGCGAAAAATCTGAAATTTTCAGGAAAAATCCATGTTGGTCCGACGACGCTCCAATTCTTGAGCCAGCTCTCTCACTTAATTTAAAGTGCCCTTTGAGGGCTGTCAAAGTTTTGTAAAATCCCTAGAAACCTCTAGAAAAATTGAACTCAACTGTTGATCATATGTGTGTGCCTCCTGAAATTCAATAATCGCTCTATCCTGTGAAACACGCACACTCCAAAGCTTGGTAGAAATTCAAATCACGAACGCAAGCCAATTGAATAATAAACCCCAGTGAACGAATTTGCAGCGTTTTTGTTTACATACTCGGATTATACTCAAAATTTCATGAAAATTTGATCCCTCAACCAATATTTTTAGTAAAGTTGCGCAACGCCAACAAGTCGAATAGTGGATGAGGGTGAACTCTAAAGGTGGTGAACATGCATTTTCATTGTTTTTAATTCTGATTCACGTAATACTATCTGTTTCTTGATTCGAATCAATTTTTGCGGGCTAATGACCAAAATATGTTTATTTTGCTTAAAAAATGTGACAGTGGGAATCTCCATGAATGTGTAGGGCTTTTCTAAACAAAATTTGCTCATTTGCTGAAACTTTTTAGAATTATTTTGAGAAATTACTGAGCGATATAAGACATTAGTTTATGAATGAATAGCATTGCCAACATCCGTTAATGCCTAATGTTATAATCACGTCACATTTCAACTCTCCTTCACTCTTGAAGATCAAATACTGACAGATATACAGTTCAAATTCTTCCTGATACGAAATGACTTATAGGGATTTGTGCACGATTGGATCGGGAGTAATCGAAATACTTTGAGCCTCAAACAATCTCCGTGCCAAAATTTAATCATCGTCAGGTTCAAACAAATGTTTTCATCTGGATTATCAGATAAATACGATGCTATAACCCACGATAATTTACAGTGATCAAGTAACATGAGGTTTTTATGGAATAAGCAACAGTAACAATAACAACTGTACCTACAATATCTGAAATATTCTCTAATATTTTCAACAATACCTTGTTTTAATTTCAGAATAAAAGTGACACCAGTGATCAAGCAAGATCCTACTATATTACAAAGTTCCTGGGGCTCAACTTCATTAACCAACCATAAAAATGTGAGTATTTACGGGAGTTTACATTTTTGTAGAAACAAATAAGTTTTAATTGATGTCCAATAAAAATATTTATTATGATGAATTACTTTTAATAATCAATTATCAATTTTATTTGATAGGAGATACCCCAGATATTGTAATATAACCTGTGGTTGACGATAAACCGATGGAGGACGACCTAAGAGGCGAGTGTTGTGGGGTTTCCCCAGTCTTGGCGGGAGGGATGGAAGATCTCACACTAAGGTCCGAACACCCGTATAAATAAGCTAGGACCAGCCCAAGGGGATTCTTCAGGCCTCTCTCTTCATTCCGTCTCTCTGTTCTAAACCTATTCTGCACTTTTAAAATTTAGCCCTTAATTTACAGGTGATGTAACTGATCGTTAGAATTAGGCTCGTTAGGATTCCAGGTCTGAAAAACGAGCCTAGTATCTAACGTGTTGAAATTGACATTAGACACCTAAAAACATCTTTTCAGACTTTTACTCAAAATTTGAGTGAGATCAGGCCACCGAAACCTGAAAAAAATGATGCTGAGAGGATTTTACTTTTGCGCGTCAGCAAAATGATATATTGATTTATGAGCAATGAACTCATATGGAACCGTTTATATTAACACACATTCCCTGGAAATTGCATCAAAATCGGATTGATAAGTACTATTGGAATAAAGTCTGTTACAAGGATCTGCGGACACAATGACAGACAGACGAGAAAAAAAGTTATACAGAATGATCTAAAACTCAAAACGTGAGTGGAAATTTTCATTTAGGACTCAAAACGTTTTCCATCACCAGAAAGCTAAACGAATCTTTCGCCGCCTATAGGTAGAATCGGAAGCAAAAGTGAAACAAGTGTTGCCTCTATTTTTCGACTGTAGGGGTTATTTAACCGCAATGAAGGCCACATAATTAGACATTCATGAAATAGAATTCAAGGAAAATCTTTGAAAAATCATGGAAGCTTATGCCATTTCACACGATCGATATTTTTGTTTAGCAAATAAATAAAATGAAGAGAAATGCCGGGCCAGTTGAGTTCACGCACCAACTATTGTCTGTATCTACGGGCTATTTCCACAAAACTTGCCCAATCCTCTACCCGATACAACTTTACTATTTTTTTTTCTGTTGAAAAACATTTTACCAAAGTAGCTCACCAGAAAATCAGGAAATACGGGACAAATCTCCAAGAACTGCAATACATTTTCGCGTTCCCCATCAATGCACATTGAAAAATCCTCGCTATTCATGTTGCCTGGGATGTTTAAATAGTGGTTCAAGCTAAGAACAGTTTTCTTTAGTCACTCACACTGAATACTATAAAGTGACAACTATGTTTTTTATTCGTACAGGCCTATTACACCGGAGAAATAGAGCTAGGAACTCCTACACAGTCGTTCTCCGTGATTTTCGACACCGAATCTACGAATCTGTGGGTCTACTCCAAGGACTGCTGGTGGTCATGGCCTTGCTGTAAGTCCACACTGTACTGTAACCATGAATTGCATCATTTTTGAATATACAACTTTTTTTTTTACAATTTTTACTTGTTTTAGACCTATTTTTGTATAAAATTGTGGTTTTTCAATTTGTCCTATAAATTCCAGGGACCAGAAGGACTTTCAATTACAAGAGATCCTCCACGTATAAGAGGGGTAACTCCTCCTCTTCTCTTCGGACTGACGATGGAACGATTTCAGGTCGATTTGCCAGTGACGTTTTGACGGTAATGACTGTTAATCATTCATCTTTTCTAGTTGGTCAAACATAAGAATTCAAATTGAAAAATGAAAATGAGTTACGCGGTATCCTCTCGAAGTTTTTACGAATAAATAATCATTTATTCCGACACCGTTGATCTTTAGTTAAATAAACCGCTTTCATCTCATCTAATACTCAGTTTTCCTGTCTTTTTAACTTCATAATTACTTACATATTGATATCTGTGGTTGCTATGATTTGGATCTTAACACCGTTGACAAATAGGGTTAATACCCTAAACAGGCTGATATAAACTCAGCAAATGTATTCTATCAAGTACTTCTGACAGTTTTAATGACTAACATGTAGTAATGTGAAAGTCAAAAAAGGTCAAAAAATTTCTCCATTCACAATTACAAGTATATAAATACGTTTATTCTGGTATCAATCTATGAAACCTTCCATAGCTTTTCAGGATGTCTTTGTATTGAATCCATTCCTTGCCAATATGTTTCATTTTAGCCCCCTAGGCTTCAAGTGTTTTCTTTGTTAAAGCCCAATTATTACAGACACCGCTTTCTTTTACGCCCGTTTTACTGTAACTGTCTAAATTCGAGCTGTTTTTCAGATCGGAACGTTAAGTAAACCAGTGACTTTTATAGAAGCTACCAAAACCACTGCTGGCTTTATCAAGGCCTTTACCGACAAGTTTGACGGTGTGTTTGGGATCGGATATCCAACTAAACCTGGGACTAAGGACAACGTGCTGAACGCAATATTTGGAAACTTTCTCGTTGAACCGGAGTTTACTGGCTTCTCACTTTACCTCACAAGGTATAACATTTGCGCTATTTACAAGTTACAACAAGGTCCAAGCAACAAATGCAATAGCTGCGGATTGCGCAGATCAAAAAGTAGGGGAACACCCGAATTTCATGGTTTTTCATTTTTCTGAGGAAAGGAATAACTAAAATTGCAGATTTTTGGTAGGATATTCAAAGGTATGGATTGTTGAATAAACATCTAGGACAACGGAAACCAGAATGAACCGATTGGTACTTGGAAATTCGAGTTATAGTTAGAACGAAATTTGAGGGGCTTTACCTCAAGAATGGGGTTTTGCGCCGCTTCAAGTATGTGAGGAAGTCGACTGAAAAACTAATTAGTAAACAATTCAAATAATCTGTAATAGAAACACAACAAGATTCTTCAACTTTGGACTTGGAAAAAACAGGTAATAAAACTTATTTTACGATCACGGAGTCTGTTAAAACGCTGTTATAGAAATTAAAATTGATTCAATTGTTCTGTATCTCCCACAAACAATTTCCGTTCTTGCTTCCCTAGGACATGTATAGGAAACGTGGCAATTCCACGCACTTATAAGGCTGCAGAAATACGCCAATTTTACAGTGCAGGGATTATCCCAATTTATGGTGCATGGGTTTGCCCCATCCTCATAATTCCATAATGGAGATAGGTACCCTACTTAATGTATATAAGTTTGAACAAGAGATTTTGTGCTAGGGAGTTTGTAGAATGTGAATCTAAACAATGAAACGCATCCTTCCTGTTGTACTTAGAAAATAGCTCAAACTGGTACTGAAATGATTCCCTTAGAGCAAGAAGAAATATTACATAAAAACATCGAAAACATGATCTATGTATCTTCTTCGCCGCTGTACAAAAACCGATAGAGTTTTGGAGAGAAACTGTATTTTATTAGCCCAAGGAACTGCAAGCAGGTGGCCGAAATGTTAACTACAAGACTACAAGGATTCCTTCCAAAAAGCCCCTGCTTGTCTTTGCCCCTTGCAGGCTTTTGCCTCTATCAAACCCAACTGATTGCAATTCAGTTCAGAACTGCCTCTTCATTAATTCGATGCCAAACAATGAAAAATTAAGCATGTTTTCCCCTTTCAGCTATAATTTCAGACATATTTCAACCCGTAGAATGCCTGATTAACTATCTTATGAAAGTTTATTGAAGTCAATAAGTCATCTTGAACGAATTTAAGACCTGTTATGAATAAGATTGAGTTCGTTTGAAATTAGGAATTCTGTTATAAGAGGTCAAACATGAGTTTCTCGTAATGTATCCTGAACTCGTATTACAATGTGCATATTATGTAACAAAACACTTCTTGTTGTTATGTTCTTCATATTGATGCCATAACAATAGCGCATACAAGCACATCCCAATCAAATTTTTTTTTCTCCGAAAAATGTCTTTTTTTACATAACATAACAACTGAGCATAGCGCATCAAGTTACCTAATTTAAATTAAAACAGTAACAACAGTTTGTAGAGGTAATAGCTCTACTCTATATGATCACATCAAACAATTGTCACCCCAAAGGTCGAGAGGTTTTGTTCTATCCAGACGTCGGATGACGTTGCTGTTGTCTAATAATCGTAGAGATTTTGGTTTCATATGTTCATGAAGCCTCTGCTCGTGTTTAGCGGCAAATAGTTTGATCACTTCACTGACTGGTTCTATCTTGAGGTCCCGATGGAGGTCGTCATTACGTACGTACCAAGGAGCGTTGACAATACTCCTTAGTACCTTGTTTTGAAATGTTTGGATTATTTTGATGTTGGTATTTTTTTGTAAAGCCTCAGAGTTGAATTCCATATGTAAAAACTGGTCTTAGGATTTGCTTGTAGAGAAGCAATTAGTTATGCAGGGATAGTTTGGAGTATCTTCCAAGCAACCAATACATTTTTCGGAACTTGATGTTTAATTCTTCTTTTTTTAATGACATGGACTTTCCATCTCAGTTTTACATCAAGAGTCATCCCAAGATACTTTGCTGTATTGGCAAAAGGAATTTCTCTTCCGTTTAGTGTAACTGGTATTTTAGTTATATGCTTGTTAGTGACATTGATGTGAGCCGATTTCTGCTCATTGAGCTTGAGGCGCCACTTCTTTGTCCAAGTACTGACGTTATTAATAGTCTCCTGTAGTTTCCTAGTTGCATCCTCTACTGTATCTCCTACTGCTAGAAGTGCTGTATCATCGGCGAAAGTTGCCACTATTGTGTCGTTACCCAATCAAATGACATTGAAGTTCAAATATCTGCAGAGTCAAATATTTTAATTTCTGTTTCATTCCCGGTCTTTACTCATGACGACCTTTTAGAGTAGTAATTTACTTGTCAAAAATCTTCATTCGAAGTAAATGAAGGACTCATAAGACAAAGTTATATAGCCGACCATAGCAAAACAAAGGACCAATGAGAAGGATGAGGGCCCACCCCTAACTCAAATTATACAATGAGCTTATTCAGTTACCACTTCGGTATGCTATCATCATTAAAAATTACTGAAAAGGACTATCTATTCTTGATTTAAAAAGTACCTTTTTTCAGATAAATGTTAAACGAAGTGAATAAACAAAAACTTCAGAAAATAACAGAACATGAACAACCTCAAATGAGGAAACGTATTTTTCGACTTTAATTAAAAGGATTATAATCTTGTGTAACAACTGATTGGGGTTACACCACTAGAGAGCCTATTTCTTTCAATGTGATGCGTTTTTATGAAATTGAGGGTGAAAGATTGGTTGAAATAGGAACATCATAGATTGATTTGTAAGCAATAAATAGCTACACATTTCATAATGATATCGCAGCAACTGTAAAAGGGCTAAACATTTGGAATCAGCATCCCGAAAACTAATAGTAGATATTATTTCGTCGGCACCATTTACACCAAAATTTAGTGCCCTTTGTTGGTATCGCGATAACGTTTTCGTTAGCTATAATGAATGAAACTTCAAGGGCTAATGGCGATGTGAAAAGTTTTAAAATTATATCACGTTTCAGGGATGGAGGAGAAATAACATTCGGGGGTCTGGACCCGACCGTATTTCAAGGGGAGACTTTAACGATGCACGGATTGTCACAGGCTGAGAATTGGGCCATTGAAATTGACCAGTGAGTTGGAAATACGACAGTTACAATTTAATATAAGTTTTTAAGATCAATATTTAGGATCAGTTGATGATTTTATATCAATCAATAGTTTTTAAACAGATTTGACGGACGCTCTTCAGTGCTTCAGCGTACTACGCAATGTATAGTACTACTTAACTGATTGTAATAACCATTTGAGTAGCAATCAGTAGTGAATCAATCAATATTGTAGTAATGTATGATTGTACTGGTATCATCTCTCGTCGTTAAAATTCATATCTGATTAAAACTTATTTATGAATACCAACACTTTCAAATACTTAGTAATAGAAATAATAATTATCAAATCAATTTAAAAAATCACCTTTTTTATTTCAAGTTTTCGTGACCTCGATTTTTAATTTCAATATCAAAAACCCACCAACCTGACCGTTTAGATTTGTTTGAAAACGTTTGCTATTTGTGCCAATGATACTGGCACTTCGCCGGTTATTTTTCATTTCTTTAGACTAAATTTCTTGAATTCTGCCATAGTTGTTTCGGAGAACAGATTTAAACGGCTGACGGACGGATGTTTTTGTTAATTATTTTTATTATTTTATTCGATGTTTGAAATCTTCATGCCCAGAAACTACTTGAACCAACAAATTTCGAGAGGTGCTAACATTATTTTTTTCTTTCAAAAACGAGAAATTATGTAGCTTTATTATTTTAAATAAAACATCGGAACAGTAGATTTTTTTAATGTTGCGTTTTTAATGTAATTTTTTTAATGCTCTGCGGCAGCATATAAGAGATTAAAAATTCAACAAAATTTTTCGTATAAAGTGGAGTTTGCAACTTTTTGATGGTTGAGTCGGTGGGGTATGGCTTGACCATTTTTCTTTGCGAATAAGTTGTTGGAGCTCTTCAATTTTTAAAACATCTTTATTGTCTTGTAAGTTTAATGTTTAATAAATGTTTAATACCAGAGAGATTGTTGCTTATATAAAAAATTAAGAAAATACCTGGTAAGAATTAAAAACTAAAATTGAACGTATATATTCTAATATATAGAAGATATATTGACTTGTTGAGATGGTTCTTTTCTCTTATCATTTCTGTTCTTCACGACGATTGTATACACATATCATATTTTATTTTATTTTATTTTTCTTCAAGCTGATGAAGCCCACGTTGCATAGGTGAAACGTACAAGACAATAAAGATGTTTTAAAAATTGAAGAGCACCAACAACTTTTTGATGGGATATATATATATATATATATTTTTTATTGTTGAATACATTTCACTTAGCCAATGAAACCGGAACGCATAAAAAGAAAATTAGTGGGGAAACGGATTCTTCACGTTGGGAAATGGCAGTCAATTTCAAAACGAGGTACCTTGTCGAAAAAGTTTATGAACGTTTGAAAATTATATGAATAACAGCAAAGCGTCTCTTTATTCTAACAATTCACGATGGTTTCGAATTATTTATTTTTCGTGGTTCTAGGCTAAGACTGAAAGAGATATCAAATAATGTACTTGATGTATATTGAATGAAGTAGTTAATTGTCTTTCAGGGTCTTGGCGAATGGAACATTAACGACAAAAGAAAGCAGCACTGCAGCTTTGGACACTGGCACCTTCGACATTCTCGGTCCGCTGGAAGCTGTGAACGCCACTCTTAATGCGCTCGGAATAGGTTTAGATGGACATGTGAGTCATCACCAGAAATCTAGGAACACCTTCACTTAATATTTCCCTAGTTAAATCATCAATGTTATGAAGTGTCATCGGGGTTGTGTTGTTAGATATTGTCAACAACCATCATCAAATATGACGTCCACACATAGAACTAAACATTAGAACATATAACTAGTTGGTTAGGGAGCCAAATGACGCGGGAGGGAGAGTCATTCGTACAATTTTTTTATAACTATCGCATCCATCATATTTAGTCGAATTGAAGAAGACTGGTTTCGAAAGGTAGTTCTGTAATTTTGATCCGTTTCCCAAAACATCTGAACATTGTGTAGCGCGTCTTATGGAGGTTTATAGTATAAGTGTTATGTTGTAGTGTCTTATATAGGAACACTTTCATCATGAAAATTCATTGCATTTTAGGTTGATTGCGAAAAAATCAGTGACTATCCTGATATTTCGTTCGTCATTGGCAAGAACACTTACGTATTGGGACCACAGGACTACATTACAACTGTAAGTAAAACATCTAGACAATTGCTAATAACCACCATAACCATCTTGAATCGTACTCGTATATTTAGTAAATTTAAGCGTCATCTCAACCGGATGAGCCATTGGTGGCATTTTATAAGTTGTGATAGGTACAATTTATCATCAGCTCATAGGCTGAGTTTGCTGATGCTCTGTTTGCTGCTGGAGCTGCTTTGTCGGTGAAGAACTCTGACAGTGTTCGGAATCCCAGGTTTCCTCCCAATGGGTGGAATGGGATTCAGAGGGCGTGGGGGCCCGCAACTGGCGACATTTTCATGCCGTCTAGGCGGCTGCCTTGCCTGTCGGGGTAGAAACGAGACCCTGTGTCATGTAGTACAGCAGTATCCACGGATTCATGGTGGCTTCAATCGAGGTCATAATGCAATTGCCAAATTGATAGCAGGTGCTCCGTGATCTGGCGGCTGGGATGCGGAAAGGGAGAGTATCACACGTACCGATATATACCGATGAACGGAGCTAGGAGCCAGATATCGTTGTCGTCAAGGCCGATATGTCTGCCATAAACCTGAATGTTCAGGTTCTGTTGTCGTCGGTATCTTGAGCAGAGATGGAGGGCTAGAATAAGTAAATTTGATGGTTATGGCCTGTGTCAAGCGGTATTTGAACTAATTGACGCCCAACATGATTGCCATAGCCGCTGTGTGATAGCGCTGAGCGTGTCGCGGGGAAAATACATCGGTGTTAATCGAAATTGGAATCCCTTCAGGAGTGCTTTGTGGTATCACCACTCAAGTCCTTCGGGGCTCTTACTCAGGTGGTATTTTTATGGAGGCACTCCCTTTCATCCTTTTCTTCCTCCTCAATCAGCCTCAACTTCCATAAATCCAAAGGACAGAGCTGGGTAAACCTGGGCTTCCTCCGCATTTTTTAACTTAGTTTATTGCGCGGGTCATCTAGCTTCCTCGAATTGTTAACATGAAAAGTTTACTGTAATGATGTAACCTTGTTGAAGTTTACATCGGGTGATAAAACTATCCTTTTCGAACTAGCTTCCAAAATTGATTCAGAAATGAAAATTATGGAGAGAGATGATTACTGTTGATTTCGAGTGTTTAAGGATTTCACGTGCACGCATACGTAGCAGATACTAATGAGTCGATCATCTTGAAATCTATTTGAGAATATTACACCGTTCTTCCCCGACTACCTTTCCGAGATACGATTACTGGAGAAAAGTATGGTTGGCTTATTTAATGTTAGCTCATCCTCAGAGTGACGTATTGATTTTCATCGATGAATTCCATAGGGAACGGTATAATCTGTAACCCCCTCCCCTCCTCCACCTTACCCTGGAAGTTTCATCAAAATCAGATGGAAACTTTGACAGCTAAAGTTGATAATTTCATCGTTCTGCGAATACACGACACACAGTGTTGATTTTGACCAATCTGGGTGGAAAAAAGTGATATTTTTATATTCCTGTTTTTAATGCGTCGGAGGTGATATGAGTGATAAAGTCATATGTAATGATAGTACTGAAAAAATACAATAAATAGGCGCCGGGAAGTTACTACATTTGTTATTATTGAAATTTCGCATAACTTCAAGAAACAATGGAGCTAAAAGTAGTCATATCCAGCCGTATCCAAGCTCTTTCAAAGCTTGTTCAGAAATCACTCTGGTTTTAGGATATGAGCCCCTTTTTTCGATTTTTTTGTCATTTTGATAACTGTAACGGTATTAGCAGAGTCATCCATCAAGATCACGAGGTACGATTTTTTCGATGAGTGGCGAAAGTACCGGAAAAGTGAACGGTCAAACGCACTTTTCGACTTTGTCGTTCAACTTTTTGGGCCACTGGACGACATATCGTCAAATTCGCTGATGAAGCAAGTGTCAAGGATCTTAACCAAGTTTTCCCATCGTTGGGGAAAATGTCATGGGAAGGTTGACGTTTTTTTGAGAAAAATTTTTCGTGGATGTCAGGAGAAGATTTTGAGTTCTTCTTCATACAGGATACTCCTCCAGAAACGGTTAGAAGAAACGTTGAGCGACCCTCGAATGAATTCAGCGAGCTAGGAGATAAGAGTATGAAAAAGAGAATCGAAGAACTCTTGAAAAATTACTCACACGAGAAACGTGAGTTTTGATTATTATGAAATATTACCTATTTTATTATACTTATTCATTATTTTCAAGAAGTATTGAAATAATTTGAAGGAATTTGTATATTAAACCCCACTCGCCGTCATTCAAATGCATCCAAAAACCTCAAAAATAGCCTATTATAATACCCATTTTTCATCCACAAATAAATGAAACAAGCAAGATTGGGCTGTAAACTTCCTAAAACTCTCTAGGAACTCAGATTCTTGTAGTCCAACGCGTTTTGATGATTTTCTGGATGATTCAGACTTGTTCCCACCTAGATTGGACAAAATCAACACTGTGTGACAGAGACAAAAGAAAATTTGTTCAGAATTTAACGAAAAATGCGAGAGGAAATTTTAATTTTTCGAAGGAAGAAAAGTGAAGATATCATCAGGAAAGTGAAGATAAAGCTTCCGCTTTCTAGATGTAGAATTTGGAGCAATATCCGTATTTTGAATATAATACAAATCAGTGAAGGGAACAAGTGGCCGTAGTGGCTAACCGCCTCTTCCCGTATGCCGACGGCTGGACGGAGAAGACGAACCGCAGCTTGTTACTGCACAGTCGTATCGGCCGCCGCTAACCATCGATCACCGCGATAATTATTACATCGGACGCGGCTTCGTACTAATCAGTGATGGCCGGGCCGTATACGGGCTGGACTCCTTCATCGAAACCATCAATCACTGATCAAAGGGCACCGTGAATCATGGAAATGTCATCAGTTACCTTCCAAATTCAAGTAGCGGGTACCTGAACATGATCTGTCGTGAGTGTACACGTATCCGAACATTCACTATCAACACAATCCATGTCACATAACATTATCATATTTACCAGACGCAAAGTATTCTGATTAGAAGAGGAAATCCGAGGCTAATTCATTTAGCAATTAATGCACAGTGACCGAATTTCTGAAAAAAACCCAACCCTTATCCCTCACGCCATTGCTCCAACATTATTCTTTGATTCAAAACGCTTAAGGCAGACCTATAATTTTCAAAATTCTTTACGTTTTGTTTCAGCATTCATTTCTCTGGATGAAGAAGTGCAGAGCTGCCATATCAACTCAAGCAGGTGACAACTGGACTCTCGGTACCACGTTTCTGTCCAAATTCTACACTGTATGGGACATCAAAGGAAGCCAATTCGGTTTGGCTCACCTAAAAAGCCAATATGAAAACTGATCAAACTGACCGTTCTTAATCCCATTGAGACTAAAAGCAAATATATTTATAACTGTATTGGTTAATTCAATGATTAATCCTTTACTTAATTTAACAATAATTTACAACGAAAGGATTTCTCTTATTGAGTGTCGCATCTATTCAAGCTACAAAGTCTTGAATGATGTTAATGAACGCCTATCAATAACTTTTCATATTGCTTTCGCATGTTGAACCAACCTGGTAGCAGGAGAAGAAATGGCACGTAAGATCGTAATTTTGGTTTATTATTTCATGTATATACCTTCGTTATAGACCAAGAAAAATAAGATTTTAACCTTATCAAAATGTGCTGCTTTACGATTCAAGATGTGTAGAATCTGAAAATCGAATTTCAAAAATCCGTCAGTCCATTGAATGGAGCTTTTTCTCGAAATCACTGGAATATATTTATTGAAATTTGGGTCAAAAATCGAATTTCAGGCCACTGAATTCTCGGCAATGATTGCGGTCAATTCTAAAGTATGAAATCAAAGGGCTATAATTTCAAAAATCCGAACACACTACTTTTGAAATAACACTATTGTTTTTCTGATCATTATTGACAAATATGTCTTTAAAAGTTGAATGAGCCCAACCGAATAGCTTCATGTTCATCCGTTCGCCTCGAATAGAACAAATACTGGGATCCAACTAGGTAAGAATAATGAAAATCGGGTGAGAATTATAGTTTGAGCATCTCAAAAAGGTTTTATGGGGGAAAATCAATAAAAGAAACACTTTTTCGGCTTTACCACCAAAAAATTTGTCATTTTCTTAATGAAGTTCGACATTTTCAGGGTTCGTGACACAACTAGACTGAAATTGGGATCAAACAAGGTAAGAATCATGAAAATCGGTTCAGAATTATAGTATGAGCAGCATTCAACGAGGTAAGATACAAATTCTTCCAAATATTAGGCTTTCCCTTGTTCTTCTTCATCTGTCACTCAACTGAATTGAAGCTTGGGAGACAGCGTTATGGCAAGTATGTTCGTATAGTAACCATCTTGATCTAGGTGTGTCATCAGCCAAGTTACATAGTGTCCACTTTTACGTTGAAGACAATCCTGCAATTGGTGAGCGGACAACGATCCTACATCAACCTGGTTGGTCTTGTTCAATCCACGGAACCGATTCCTAGCTTGATCAAACAAGTTTACAAATAACACGCATCAAAAGATTTTTACTATCTCTATCCTAAAATTGACTCTTAGGACTTATTTATCAAGATGCCAAGATTTTTGCCACCATTGGGATCGATGTTGAATTTTTATACCGAGATTCGTTAACTTTAGTCCATTAGTACCCAAAGAAAGCCTCGGATGGCGGGTTTTTTAAAATTCAATTCTCGAAATTCAAGTATCATGAAACCTTAACCGAAAGCTTTTGAGGGGAGTTAGTTTTTTCTGGTTTTAATGATTGATCACAAATGTTTATTATTGAAAATGATAGAACAAATGCGTTTTATGCGGAACACTTGAAACCTTATTTCAATCTTGATTTTCTACCAATGTAACATCAAAATAAGCGATTATTCCTCATTTGGGGGATTAGAATTTTCGTCCAAAAGGGCAGAATACGACTGCCGTTCGGACACCTGAATAAATCGCACTCCCGCCGTCCCAGGAGAGCTCGATAAGCAGAAAATTAACAACTCTACTCCAGCCCATAATTGAAGTTCAACCGACCGTATTGACTCGCTGATTACGTTTGGAAAGTGTGCAAATGACAGAAGGGAAGGTGAGGGGCAGAACTTTGTTTGTCGGAGTGCTGAGCATCGATTGTTTTGGTAATGTACTCCCAATTTCCAAATGGAGATACATTCATACCCACTATCTTTTCCCTGTGCCGCGGTAAGCTGTGTAATAGAGGCAGTGAAATGGAATCATTTCATTCCCGATCTGTGCTAATTATTATACAAATTTGCGAAAGCTAGACTTATTCTGGTGCAAATCCGGCGGCTAACTGAAAATAACTGAACATAGCGGATAAGCCACTACTTGGAAATAAGTGACCTTTCAATGAAATGGTTTATGACGGAAAGGAATTTCTCGTACTCGTATTTGCATCCTAAGCGGTTATCATTCATCATGATTTCATAAATGAAACTCAATGTTTGTTTCTACCAATGTCTGTATGTTCCCTATAGACGGCAAACTGTTGGGTTACATTAGAGAGTTTTTCCTCCCTACGGTGTCCCATGGAGTTGTACGTAAATCTAGGGAAACGCAAGACAGATGCTAACTTTTCAAGAGGTCACGTGGTCTTCTACGGTGTTTTTCCACGGTGTCAAACGGTCTCTTATCATAACTTGACATATATGTTTTGATTTGGCCGCGATTTTTCCGAAAGCGAAGTTTACTTAATAGCTATAGGCGGACGACGGGAAGCTGCTATTCCTTGCATTCTAAAAACAATCTACCATTCAATTGTGAATTTGAATCAAGTAGGTTGCTAAATGATATTAAAAGCAACAATCTCATAAGGTCGGAGTTATGACGTACGTTCTCTCAATGTGTCTGCGGTTCTCCAAACCATGATTTCTGATAAGCAATGGGGAAAATCTATCAGATTGAGAACGTGTTTTCAAATGGTAATGGTAGAGTTAAAAATTATGAATATCAATTGCGAGTTATGGCATATCTCCTTAGAAAATTTATAGTTAAGTAATGTCCTGTTCCTATGGCACTTGAGGGATCGAATTGTGGTGTACGGTGGACCATTATTGTGGAGTTGAATCGCAAAAAAGAGAGCTAAATATCTTGAACGTGAAAATATCAAAATATAAAAATTATTCATTTTTAATAAGAACTAACTAAATGCAAGTTAAAGAGTCAAGATATTTGATGAAAAAATCCTACTTAGCTTGCTTGCTGATTGACGTTAATTTATTCAAAAATACAAAATATAAAGAATTATGTAATGATCAATTAAATTTGAAGAAATGTTTTTCTTAGATGCATGAACATCACCTAGCTACAGGTCATCAAGAAAGAATTATATTTGTATTACACTCGTTCCACCTCCTTCATTATCTGTATTTTCAACGTACGTTAATGATATTGACCAGTGGTAGGGGCGTGGGTATGGGAATCATCGATCTAAAAGCAAATCTGTCAGTCGCTCCCTTCGTTTCAAATAGGAAGCGCAGAACTCCTTGCAAGTTCATTAGCGGATTTGCACGAAGTTTCAAGTGAAATAGTGATACGGGTAAAATTTTGAATTACAACTTACATTGCATCTAAGTGAAATAGAGATTTGGTAAAAGTAAATACATCACAGATTGGAAATACCTACCACAAGTAAGTACGCGTAATGATACAGTTCTAGCCCGTTCGCCTAACAAGCATAGTATAGTTTTGCTTCATGGCAAAAACTGATCAACAAATTGGCGAAACGTGGTCTAAAATAGTAGGGGAATGAGGGGTAATACCGTGCATCGGGTAATGCCGCCCATGGCTGTTTCGGATGTTCGAATCGACACCAGAAACTTGGGAATGAGCGCCGATCCTAGAGAAATGTCCCGCCAACTAGGTTCTAGCGTTACCCTACCTGCAAAGTTAGCCTTCTTGACGTGAGTGCAGTGAGTATTTTTCCGAATCGTTTGATGTTATTTCTTGTGCATCGGAAATAAGCAATGTAAGTCCCATTTTCAACTCTTTTTTAGATTAGTTTTCGTGTATATACGCAGAATTTCATCATCTTTCTGAAGCACTAACCAAATTTAAGTTTTGATTGTAAATGAAGTCAGCGTGAATGAATTACGAAAAACGTAAACATTGGGGTAATGCCGCCCATCGTATCGGGGGAATGCCGTGCATTTCTGAAACGTCAAATAAAGATGGAAAAGAACAACAAATAACCAACAAAGCGTCAAATTCAGCTGGATTTTGATCAACTCACTACTAGCAGCAGAGATGGGGTTCAGAAGAAGAAGAAAAAAGGTGGAAATCATGAAAAAAATTGAAAGACCTCAAAAAAAGAAAGAAAAGCGCAGGAGTACCAGAAGTGAGAGCAGTGACAGTGATATCTCTGAAGGAAACCTTGTTGTAGACACAGACGAAGATGTTGAAGAATTCTTGACTTCGTCTTTTGTGGACAGCTTGTGTACAATTTGCCAAGAAGCCGATAATATTTCGCCAAAGTGGAATTGCGAGCACTGCAATCACAGCAGCCACTACATGTGTTCCATGGGACGACCTGATCACGGACTATGTGATGTATGCAAGGCTATTTTATAATTTTGTAAAGAAAAAAAAGCTAAATATTAGTGTGGGTTCAAAAAAGTTCTATATACAAGACTGTAGTTTACCTATTTCTAAGTCATCGTTCATTTTAACTATAGTTTATTGACTGTTTTCATGGTTTTTATTGTTATAAATGCACTTAACCTTCTTACTTTGGAAAAAATGGGTTGAATGACGGTTAAGAGGGGAACATAAATGTTCAGAAATGCTCAGATATCGAAAATAGAATAAATTCTAGAGCCATTCGTGCAAGAAAAACATTTTTATGACGTTCTGTCCCTGTATGGTTCCAAAGTTAAGTGCACGGTATTACCCCTCGTTTCCCTAAACATATTGAATGAAGCGGGCAGTAACAAGAAGGGTTGAACGCAACCAGAGAAATGAGGATGATTGAAACTCAAAATTAGGTTTGAGTATCGCAATTGAAAACAGCTGGAACCCTGTTTTTTCTCCAAGGCCTCCCCTTTTTTCCAGGACTTCGTTCTTCTTTTTAGGGTGTGTTGAAAGGACTTCTAATTCCTCCGGTCTTAGGAACTGCCTGAGGTTGACAGGGACGTCTGGTCTTCCAGACTCTTCTTTCCAACCCCCGTTTTCCTCATGGAAAAAGCGATTCAAGGGTCTCAGACTCCATGAGATTTTCTTTTTTACGGAAAAAGGGGATCGCCATGAAGAAAGTCAAGCTCTAGAGTAATTGCTCGAATCAACCTTACTCACAGATGAGACCTCCATGTTATCTGTTGTAAATAAATAAAACATAGTTATAATGATTGAAAATATATTATCATCGATATTGAGGTCAACACATTCTGGAAATTTCAAGAATATTTGACAACAATTGACAGGTTTTACTACCAATGAAATTCCCTTAACGGTCGATCTATTTTTAATGAGCATTTTATAGAATTTTATGGGAGATTCGGCGCCGTTTCTTGAAATAATTACAGTCATTGAAATATGATAATCAATTGAAAATTTCAAAACATTTTGATTAATATAAGAAAAGCATAATTTACATTCAATTTACTATACGGAAGGTGAAGATATTATTAAACTGCGAAATGAACAAGTCATTTCAAACCCAACACTGGGATTTTGCCAATATTTTTTATTGCGCGCAACCGATTCAGCGAGCACGCGAAATTGCGCAACACCAAAATGGTTAAATAGTGGATGTTGGTGAACTCCAAAGTGTGGCACATGAATTTTCATTGTTTTTTACGTGATGCTATCCGTTACTTGATTCGACTACATTGTTGCGGAATAACGGAATAATAGAAAATTTGCCCCTCCCACTGTACCTACTACATTGAACTGTTAATTTTCTTTATGTATGTTGTTCTTTGTAATTAAGTCCGCCCGTTTTTTTATAAATAAACAAATAAAATAAATAGCCGCAAAAGCTGCCGGTCCAATTTTGAAGGTAGCGGTCGTGAAATGATCACCGAGCCAGAACTTCCAAAACAACCTACTGCTTCATAAACGGCGCAATCGATTTGTTTGGGTCCCGATCTTTTTTATTATGGCTGCTTACAGCGGTTTATTAGCGTCGGAAAACCTTGGCAACTGGAGAAGGCTTGTACAGGAATTTGAAGATATTGATTTATTGGTAGGTGACGGACGGGAATCGATATCGATATTCTGAAAGTTTTGGGCTCTAGGCTTTGAGACAGGCCTATAAATTTCGTAGAATTCTTTAAGAAGTTCTAGTACCTTTATAACGCTCGAACTCATATGGCTTAAAGTCTCGTACGAAGCTTTGATTCAAAGGGAATTCCTTTGAAAAAATCTGAAATTTTGATGACGATCAGAGAGCGGTCGGATTGCGGAAGCGGCGGAAATCCTCGCCCTTGCTTTCTTCTCTTCATCCTAATTAACGTCGACCTCACGATTTATTACGGACAGATATAAACTGTAATAACCCTAATACAAAACGGAAGGAAAGTAGCTTCATTGAGAATCAAATGGGAGAAGCGCGAGAATCGAGAAATGATTGCTCTGCCGAGAGTTAACCGAGGAATCCCATTCTGGCGAAACCGAAGCAAACTGGGGTAATTCGATATCTATCGTCGAACTTTAGAGGAGGTGAAACCGAGCGCCTGTTGCAGACCCGTGTTGATTAACTCCCTGATTAGAAACTCTGAGAGGCTGCGAGGGGACTATAAACCTCAATTAGGGCGTTTCGTAAAAACACCGCGAATTTCCGCTTACCCCTTACAGGCCTATTATTCTTGTTATTGTAATGACTTGTTATATTAATTGGCAACTGGTTATATAGTTCTTGTACAACAATGACTGAGTTTTATTATTTGGGTTATTGATGTTCAAGTAATTAAGCTAAAGTGGGCAATGTAGTTGATGGTTGATCTCCTGTGGAATATCAAGAATACGATTTCAAGGAATTAATTCGCATCCAACCGAGGAAGGATCATAGCTGTGGTTTGCCATGGAGCTTTTTTGAAACATTTGATTTAAATTGTCTGGATATAGAGGTGCAAATATCAACAGAGGGAATATTGCTGTTCATTTCTTCCTTAAATTACATGTGGTGCTGAGTTTGAAACGGAACTTCCTTGCCACGCATAGATTAAAATTGCTACGATATGGAAGCACAATGATCAGGTGAGAGATTCTTGAGGCAAATCTTTCTGTGACGAATTTTAGCCACAAGGGGTATCCAGAAAAAAAGGTTCCCCGATTTTTTGCCCCACCCCTAATGAACCGGCAAACTTGAAACTTTCAGTGATTTTCAGTTTTGGTGTCGTGGTCACACTGAATTTTTTTCATAACCTGCTACCGGAACCTTACTGTAAACATGGATGCCTTGGCCGGGGACGTGTCCAAACTGGAAATCCGTTCCGTGATCCGATTTTTTACCCTAAAAGGATCGAAATTCATGGAGAACTCACCTCAGTTTATGGAGAAAACAAACCACCTCTTCCCCAAACTGAAAGGGTTTTTGAAGGTTGCAGTTCTTGCTTACCTGCGAGATGCGGCCACTCAGCATTACGAGGAGGAATTAAAGAAACCTCTAGGGTGGTGGAACCAGTTGCATACACCTCCCCAGCATCATACAATTTCATCTTCAAACCCAAACAATTAGACTTCTTGGTGATCTAGGTAGGATTTTCTAAGCTAAAAACAATTTGGTGCTTCCTTAGCGGATCTGAAAAGATGAAGAAAAAGAAGGGAAGGTTTTCAAAAGCTTATCACTTGTAGCTAGGGACGCGGTTTTGTCAGCACTCAGTTTGTAGCGCCCGCTTGAAGTTTGGGTTAAGAAGGTGAGTTCTCTTTTAGATGAATATTTCAACACATTTTTTGTCTTTTCACGCCCCTGGGAGTAATATTAATGTATTTTGACTTCTATTATTCATTTATGCTCAAAACACCGTTTTTAATCTGTTTTTGAAGGGTGTATGATACTGGGTACTTGTGTGACATGTGTATGACACTGGGGAATCCAAAGAATTTTCAATTATTGCATTTTTTGGCAGTTTCAGATGTTTGAGACTTGAAACTCTCACCATGGACTTTTTTTTATCACGAGTAGTAAGACCAGTAATATACAGTGGTGTGACGTGGGATGGGCCCAGAGGGTGTGTGATGACCACCACAGAAGCTATGAATTCGTACATGGCAAACGAAGTACCTAGATGAACCTATCTCAATAACACCAAGGAAAGATACATTTTTCATCGGCTGCATATCAACGCCAACCCATCAAAAAAGGAAAACCTTGTTCAAGATAAAGGAGTTACTCACTGAAGAGTTAGCCGTCGTCATCACTTTCAACCAATGTAACAGATCAAGAACACTGTTTGTGGAGAGAGAACAAGATGAAGACATTTTAGAACTGTCAAACATTGGAGTTATCTATGTACCTGTTCCTGTGATGTTTCAACAAGAAGGGAGCAAAAATACCACTTTCCTACTTCGATGCAAGTCGATTTGTAGTGAGATTTATTAAGTTTTTTATAGTTTATTGAAGTTTTGAGAAGAGAAAGGGTTTCCTAACCGGTGAAAATTATTCCTATTTTGTTTATCGTAGTAGCTTGCGTCGTTCATTAATTTACGTTTCATTCACTTAATGTTTAAATTTATAGTATTTTGTACGTGATATCAAACGAAACAAATATATTTTCTGTTATGATGTTCTTTGTTACGCTTGCGTCGGGCTAAGGGCAAAAAGTCTTATGCATTATAGTCATTTCAAGTACTTACAAAAGAAAGTTCCAATCATACAGCATGAGTTAATGAGCGAATTTTCAAAAACGTTTTTAGCCGTTTTGGAGCTACGATTTTTTTAACTTTTCGTGCCGTATTCTTACAGGAAATTTCAAGCTGATTCCGAATATACCACATACCTATGTATTAATATGTTTAAGACATTAGTTTTGAGTTAAATCCGTTTTGGTGCATCCTAGATCAAGTTATCGTATGGAATTCGATGTGTCTGAATTTATGGTCCACCCTTTCTATTTCCGTTATTTCGAGGGAAAAAAAAATTCAAATAGTAACCCTTATCCTTGACGTTTGGATTGTTGTGCTTATTGGATTGTTTCATTTGACCAATTTTTAATTATATACAAAATGGTAAAAACTATTCTTTGAACATCTCACTTTCACAGTTGTGTTGTTCTTTTTGAGCTTGTATCTTGTTCACAGTTGATTCTTTTGTTTATCATTTCTTTTTTGTTTATTCTCAGTTGTTTGAAACATAAGTTCGAAACACAGGCACTTACATTCATTTAAAGAAGGACATAAATGCTACAACCCCTGTAAGAGAACTTCGGTAGCTTATCAAACAATGAAATTTGTTACAAAACTAATGGTAAAACAAAATTTAACATATTTCAATAGTTTCAACCTAAACATATTTTATCTTAAATCAGAAAAGGCGTATATTTCTAATTTATTGATTAATATTAATTAACTTTTCTTTTTAAATCAAATTTGAACTTCTGCAAACTCAATTGTGGAATCTAGTCTACTAAGTGCATTAAATACATAAATTATAAACTAAAACTATTGATCTTTTTTGGTCGATACTATCGGTAGTGCCTACTATCGATGATTAACCTACGATGTATATCGGCATGGATATTTTAACCGATCGATATTTTATGTTTCGATCACCATCTCTATCTAGGAATACCATTGATCAACATAGACAAAAAAACGAATAGGTATTTTCTGCGAAAGTTCTCCTTCAGCTTAGATGTGGTATGGAGTACCGCTTATGCTCCTCAAGCGGGTTAAATTTAATCTGTTCTCATTTAACAAATTTACTTAAGTACATGTTCTAAACAATATAGTAGGTGTTACCATCACCATCAAAAAACAACCTTAACTACATATTCGATTTGAGAGGTTTACGTCTAATCCGTGAGAGCTGATAAATTGCTCCAATGTAACTTTAGAGATGTGTTTATAAAGTCGGTGCAAGTTGAAAGCCTCCCGCGGAAATAATTGTGAGGGGGGAGGAGGAGCCCTTCCGTCCACAAGTGGTACAGACCACCTATTTCGGTACCTAACAACACAACCCCGAACAATGGCCCGAGTTTAATTATACCGCGCCGGGGCCTCGTTGGTTTCAATATTCCATTCAACCGAGGCCGAAACCCTCGCAACCGGGCGACGGGCGGAAGATGTAACGCGGCGATAAAAAGATAATCAACCGGCTATTCAAGGGAAAAGGTAACAAACAGCGAGGTTTTCCCCGAGCCCTCCTCTCTCGCCCGCCTAAGGCGGCCAATCTGCTCTCAACTATCTGAAGGCAAAACTGGCGATAATTCACCAGGAGGGGGAGCGAACAATGGGCCACGTTGTTCGAGGTTTTTCCTAAGGTGCGACTAAACATAACACGTCAATGATTGTAAAATTAGATGATATCACTGCCAAACTTACGTATGTAAGAGAAATTTTTGGTAATCGGCCTAGAAAAAAATATATTTAAATTATTTAATCCCCTCAAAAGTTGCTGGTTCACGTTTCAAGATGCGAGCATTGTATATTTCAATAATCGCATACAAAATACAGCAAATTATTACACAAAGATTTATTATTTCTATTTTAGATATCCACCTCTACGTGGACCAGTGGCTTACCAGAACTGGATTGTACAACCAGACACAATGCTTCCTAGGTACACTCGGAAACGGACGTAGAAACCCAACTAAAATTTTACGAGATAAAATAAATACTTGGGCGATCGCCAGACACGCGGACTAGGTCACATTTCCCTTTGACCTTCAAGGCATCAGCCCGACCGTCTACCTGGCCGAATTTCAAATGGTTTGCGAACCCGAGAGTCTCATTCGATTCTTGACTGTCTTCTATTCGAAGCAACAACAAAAAACAGCCCTTTTACATCAAACGTTTTTGAGATTTAGATTTTTGATAGTATAATCGTTAATTATAATCTCTAAGAATGACTGATCAAGATGTTAGGATTACTGGCAGTTTCCGGATCGATTTTGGATTTTTGAGCCTAATTTTGTAAACTTTGCGAGGTGAGGCGGGCAGGCAGATTTTTAAAATTCATTACATTAATCCAGTAGTGCTCAGAAATGGATTCCACTTGAATTTCAAATAAATTCGTATGAGACACGTTCTAATTGATAGTAGTAAATATAGCTGTAAAAATTCAAAATTTATGCTTCAAATTTATTGTATACCTCGTGACATATACGTCACACTAAGCACAAGCCAGTCCAAATTCAAATAACCATGGCCGATGAAAGAAAAAATTATTAATTCGTGGAATAATCAAGAACACATCTTAATAGGTGTTAGGGGAAGCCTGAACAGTAGTGATGCGAGTAAAACGTTTATAACGAGTATAACAATAAACGAAGAAGATATTATGGGTTTTCCTCGGTCACGGCGGAAGGGATGGAAAATCTCACACGGTGATCAGAACACCCGTATAAATAAGCCCGGACCAGCGCAAGGGGGTTTCATTCAGGTCTTCTCTCTTGATTTCATCACTCAGTCCTACTCTGCCCTTTACAATTGAGCACTACATTCATAATTGTCGTAGCCGATCCGCCCTTCTCATGAGGTCGTGGGTTTTATACTTGCTGCCAAATATTTACAGGGTAGCTGGGTTCCTCGGATTCGATGTCCCCTTAAAACCACAACAATAAATATAATAATTTCAACTCCCAAGCATCGGAGATAATTCTAACACAGGAACGGTTACTTTTAGTGAGTGTGATGTGGAGCAAACCAAGAGAAAATCCAACATTACACTTCTCACAAAAGTATCTCGATGTCGTTTTGCAAAAATTACCCTTGGCATCTTTCTTTACGTCTGGGATTTTTGTGATGAGATGATCAATATGGTCGAATCTTGATTCATTCATTGGGACATCTTTTATGAACTTGGCCAGGTGCCTTCGCTGAGAGTTTGAATTTTCCGAGACGAGTGGGGACAATGGTCTGTCTAAAGTCAAGTTGCGATGTACATATCTTTAAACTTAGACCAACAACTTCTGATGGTGGTTTAAACATTATCCTGATAGATATAGGAACAAACTATTGAAATGACTTAAATTCAAAGTGATAGAATAAAACACCTACCAACGCTTCTCTTATTCGCTCTCCTAAGGGCAAGAAATTTGTCTGGAATGAAAGACCATTAAATTGTAAGTAAATAGCAAGTTTGATAACAACGGTGATTTTTCGTTCTCAGATGAAGTAGTAGCTATTTGCACATGCGCAAACGAAAAATCTTGAATTATTCTGATTAGATTATTATGATTTCTGATAAATCATCTTTACATACGTGTACATTTTATCATTCTGCAATCAAGAAAAATTCTGCATCAATGCATTCAATAGCATATTTACTGAAACATTCATAACATAATTAAGATTGTTATGTATGTGGAAAACTAACAGCTGATTTAGATTATTTTCTGTTACAATCAAAGTGGGAGAATTTATATGTAATCTTGTCCACTAATGGATTGTTACCAGCCGTTTAGCTGGCACTAAAATGAACTGGGCGTCAGGGCTTGTCGGTTACAGGAGGCAACAGCCGACAGAACCGAGCTCTCGCTATTATACGTCCGTTGAACGAAAAGGGGGGAAAAAAGAAGAAATTCTCATTTGTCTGAAACGTCAGAAAGGAGAAGAGAAAAGGAGAAGTTGCTTTCTAAAGGGCTAATTGCAGACGTGAGCCGAGTACAAGCAAGCGATAACCACAACAGGTTTTTACCCCTCAACGAAAAGGAACGGTTCCAGTATTCCGAACTTTGCTCTGAATTTATCGTCCGAAAGGGTCGGGAATTAGGTAACCATGTCATGCCGGCTTGAGAGATTATTGGAAGAAAAGAAAAGTAGGGCCTCGGGACAGTTGGCATTGTGAATTCAGGTTATCCAATACTTGTTGAACAGAAATGGGCGTGAACTCTCTGAATCGTCATCAAGGTTTTAGTAGGGGTCATCATGAGAACGATGATCTTAGCACTATTACAGTAGTAGGAATGGTTTGGATAATATCGATGTTCCTCGGATGGTTAAGTAATTGCTCCTCAATATCACAAACTTCTGCAGTATTCACCAATTCTTCACAATCAGTTTCTGTGCCTTCCTCAGTCAAAGGGAAACAGACCTGGTGACTAAAATTTGGGTTGAATCTCACCCGTCCTAATATTGATTGCTACATCTGTAGGAGACACCTCTCTCTAATATCTTGAAAATTATGCATATTCGCAGTGGAGGTAACTTACCAGATCTGTACGAACTGATCTAAGTGACTCCCAATGATGTCCAGCCATTTTTTTTTATATTTAGCATACTTTCTTCTACCGGCTGACTCTTCGGTATGCCTCATATTTACAAACAGTATGACGTCGAATCGCTTTGGTTTGTCGAAAAACGCGGTTGTATGCAGAGCTTCTTACTATTGTACCTCAACATCGAACAGCCACCAGGATTGATCTTTCTTCGCTAACATTTGAAAGAACTACAGGCAATCTTCTTCAAGCAAGACTGTTCAGTTTGGTGCATTCAGATATTACGCTGTCATGTCCTCTGTTCATCCTACGTTTTAACTCAAAGCTCGGTTTAGGTCGGCGTACATCCATCCCAGTATTTGGAAAGGCATTAAGTGCCATATCCGTAAAGAAGAGCTAGAATGCCTGATTCGGAGAGGTCAGAGAGTGAGCTTTGGTGAGTAAAACAGCTAGCCACTGAGAACATTCTTAAAACCTTTTAATGGACTTTCAATAGAATTTTGAGGTTCCTACAAGAATGAAAACTGTATTCAGACATTGAAAAACTTGTGGTTGTCTATTTTGAGTTACTCACTGATATACAATGCTGAATTTAATTTGTTCTTCCCGGCTCACAGTATGAACGTATAACCTAATAATATCATCCATGAACCTACTTGGATAACATCCATTCAAATTACTTTTGAAATTCATTCGATTGATCAACGATCAACTGACTCATATAGAAAGTGGTACAAATGCGACGCACACATAAAACAATTTTAAAAACTATCGATTTGTGAAAAATGTCTCGGACGGTAGCATGAAAAAGATTTGAGGTTCCAGTTCAGCCACCCAAAAAACCATCAGAAACCAAATTTGATGTTTTCCCGACCACATCCAGGGTTTTGGAAAGGTTTTGAACCACAGCCAACTTTTCTCCATTCTTCCAATTTCTCCGTTGAACGAGTGTTTGGTTCGGATGGATAGCTAAAGATCCTTGGTTGGATGATTTGGGAGCATTAAGAGAACCTTGGTTCGGATTGCATGTCAACTATTTCTCCGTGAAGACACTCGTTCCTGCTATCATCCCTGTTTGTCATTGTACTTGAAGAACGGACCAGCTACTTGTCCTTCTTAACTAAAAGAACGAACTTGGTAGGCTCAAGTAGAAAACAGTAGGTATTTGAACGAACTATTTATTATGATCGAAAGTGTACATCGGATAGAACGTTCACTTGTACGAGTTTGGAGCCTTCCAATTAACTACTCAAGAGCGCGTTTATGAACGGACGGACAGGGATATTTCAACGGGTTTGATCTAAGCAGACGATGAATCGACTAGAACAATAACAACGAATAATGAGAAATCAAGGGATCCCACCAGAAAAATGGCGGGGACGTTAACTCTAGTACCAATTTCACCAAAGTACATAATTATTATTTTATAATTTCAATCAATCGATATTCTATGAGGTCTTTGGAAAATGTTAATGAGAGAGAACCATCATGGAGTGGAGATAGAGGCACGGAACAGTGATCACGGAGCGAGGCACACACCGAGAGTTAAGCTGGCTTTAGACGGTGCGAGCGAGGCAGATGGGCGAGGCTTTAGGACAACAATGCAACGAAACTGCTGCGCGAGTACATAGATGCGAGGAAAACCGCGAGCGCTCAGTTACCGTGAGGCAGCGATGGCGACAGGAGGTGCTTCTGGACCCTCGATTAACCCGCCAGCAGCCGAAGTTTTAGCTATCATCATAGCTATACGATTGCTGAGAAGAAGAAGAAGACGTCAACGCCGCAACCGCCGGGTCATACTGGTGTTGTACCTCATGGGTAGAAACTCTTTTTGCCACTGCTTCTTTCACACCCATACCCGTAAATGGGCAGACTTTGTTTTGCTCATAGCTCGTAAACGGTTGGAGCTATGGAGTGGAAGGGGTCCATCCGAATGGAAATTTCAAGAGCTACAACTTTTCTTCAATGACAATTTTCGATATCTAGAACAGTTTTCGAGATAATTCAGCTTTTCATCGATAAAATACGAAATAAAGTAAAATAATGACGGTGCTTAGCCCTAAAAATCGATATAACTCCGTCAAATGAAATTTACACACAAAACCTGTTGGGAGCATTGTAAAACAAGTAATTACAAACATTTTAAGACCTCGAACGCCTAATTCTACTGAGCGACTCAGGAAAAGATCGCGTTTTCAAGATTTGCGGACGTTATCCGCCCAGACAAACAAAACGGACGCTCAAACCACTTTCTGCAGGGTCCGTTGCGTTCTTTACTTTATCACGAAAAAAATCAGACCGCGTAGATTTGATTTGATTGATTAGAACCGAAGATATAGTCAAAAAACCATGTTCAGGACATAAAAAATCGAAAAAATCGTCAAAATATCCTACTTCTACAGCTTCCAAAATCGCTAATTTTTGGAGGAACTGATCTGGCAGGCCTTTTGGTTTATTATTCAATAATCGCTCTTGAAAAAAAAAAATTCTAGCCCCCCCCCCCCCTGAAAGTTTAATGATTGATGTTTCATAGGGTGAAGAATTCAACTCTGCAATAAAATATTTTCCGTCCATCCGCCGTACGCACGTCTTCATTCAAACGGCTAGAGCAAAAAATCGGAAATTTTCAGGAAAAATCCATGTTGGTCCGACAACGCCCCAATTCTTTAGCCAGCCCTCTCCCATAATTTAAAGTGCCCTTTAAGGGTTGTCAAAGTTTTGTAAAATCCCTAAAAAACTCAAAGAAAGCCAAGGCGGCCTAAATGGACTTTTTATTTTAAAGAACTTTCCATGAGGAATCGAATGAGCCCCTCCCCATGTCTATAGCTCAAACCATTCACGATGTATGGCATGACCTTATGCTGCAAATTCTTTCAATGGGGTTTATTATTAAATTTTATAAAAGGGGTTTCGTGCGGGACTCACAATCACAGGTTCTTGGGTTCGTTTACCGCGTTCGGCAGGAAAAGTTTTGCCCCATATGAACATGGTATACACACTTGAACACAAGAGAAACGTTTTGCCCAACAGACACACCTTGGGCCAAGACAAAACAGAACGCTGTATGTTCGTGTCACAAGTGCCATAATATCAAAAACCATTAAAAAACGCTGCAAATTCTTTCACTGGGGTTTATTATTCAATTTTATTCATTTGGCTTGCATTCATGATTTGAATTTCTACTAAGCTTTGGAGTGTGCGTATTTCACAAGTGAGGAGATACGCATAGAGCACGTAAATCGGTTCTCAACCAAAATACCTATTTGGATTGATCAGTTGATCATATTTGTGTGCCTCCTGAAATTCAATAATCGCTCTATCACCTGTGAAACACGCACACTCCAAAGCTTAGTAGAAATTCAAATCATGAATGCAAGCCAAATGAATAAAATTGAATGATAAGCCCCAGTGAAAGAATTTGCAGTGTTTTTTATTCGTTAAATTAAGCAACTACACCGAGTATGGACAAAATCGGAGGGGGTAGGTACATTCTGTATGGAGTCTGTCTGGGTAGACATTCTAAGATACTTCACTGTTTTGGCGTAATATGATGGCTGCGATAATTCTGCGGTGGTTCACGGTAAATTGTTGGTGCGTACTACGTTAGGGGTTAGGTGCCTCTTTTGTATACATTGGTGGTCGAGAGAGAGAGAGAGAGAGAGAGAGAGAAAAAAACCCCTATCCTATCGTTTATATCGAGTTACCCCCACTCACACGTACACTCGCTCTTTCCCTCTTTTTCTCCTCCCGTCTCCGAATAATGCCATATTCATGAGCCCCCGCTTGTTTGGAAGGGTAGAATACCGCTGGAAATGCGCCTTCAAAAACCACCGTCAATTTTCACTTGATACGAGTCGGCCTTTCCGCTGATCAGGAGATTTTTTTGTGTTTTACGCGGTAAAAAAGGGGAGGGGAGCCTATTTATATGATACAACCACTTTACGTTGAGTTATCGGGTAGAACAATGGGTTTTGTACCTGCGGAGGGAGCTGTTTATCCGACCGCATCGAAAAGAAGGGCTTTACGAGGTGATGAGATAAGAAATTGGCGATGGTTTTCGCAGCCACTCGGTCAATACATATATGGGAGCGTTCATGAATCACTGAGTGAATATTACAGAAACAAGGTTACAAGCTTCACTAGAAGAAAAAAACTGCGAATGAAAAGGTCCTAAAATTCAGTTTAGTCACTAAGCTACTAGAGAAGGCCGATAGTCGATAGGACTATCGATATATCGATGGTTTCACCCTATCGATAGGACACTCGATAGTCGGCTGACTATCGATGTTTGGGAATAAGAAATAACTCTGTCCGCTTCCCTTGAAATTTAAAGCTTCACTTGAAGCTTCCTCCTCTTCACAACTCAAATTCATTGAATGGGAACAACAATGGATAGGTCTAGAAAACCTAAGATTGAAAAAAATCGTATTTGCCAATAAATATGGTATTTGCTACTACGTGTATCTCATTGCCTTTTTTTAAACCTCCCAAGTTTCCATTCGAATTATCTCAAATCTATTCCATTTCAAACTAATTAAAATTTAAAAAAAAACTTTAAAATTTATCCGTATTAAAAAAAGGACATTTTTTCATTTATCACTTTTTTCTACTTGAAAATATTTATGATTTACCTAACTCATGCATACCTTAGGAACTTACTCAATATTTGATTTAGGTAAATTATTATCTATTTGGCTCTAAACATTAATTATTATTGAGCTGAGTTGATGAAGGTACAGGTATTTTATACAGGAGGGTGGTCCCCCTCCCCGTTGAATTTACCGACAGGCATTCCTTTTAATATTCCGTACTATCGATGCTATCGATACTATCGATAGTCAGTCACCGATAGTATCTAAATTTCAATTGTGTTTCACTATCGACCATCGATTTGAAATTAGACTAACTCGGGGATACTGACGTCTCACAGTGTGCGCTTGTTAACAGACATGAGTCAATCTGAATCACAGTTTTTTCTTTATATGAGCGTGAATAGTCAGACATGAAGACATATTTCGCCTCTCATACAATTAACTTGAACTAACGACGTTTTCAAAATATAACCTGTCAACTAAATACATACGCAGTCAGAAATTGTGGCAACCCACGTAAAAAACACAGGGTTTTTTTTTTTTTTTTTAAATGCTATCTATCTCCACCAAAATTAAGGGAGTAAACGTTAAATCGATAGCGGTGATTAAGTAACCATCAGTAATTGAACAATATTCGAATTTCATGAAACCACTTAATTGAATGTTCCCTTCACAACTCTTAACCAATGAGACTGAACAACCTATTCACCTGTCACTATATTGTATTGCCATTAGTACATTCAGATATTGTTCTTTTTCTAACGATGATATAAATGTCGAAATCAATTTAATGTTTATAACTATTTAATTTTATAAAAACTGATTCCATCTTGCCAAAAATTCCGTATTTTTTTAAGCTAAGTACATCTAGCAAATCCTCTCTAGTGATTTGTGGAAACAAAATAACTCTGTTAAAAAATAAACAATGTAGTAGAGAGTAAAAGAAAAATCTTTCATGTTTTCAATGTTTCACAGCGAGGAGGCACAATATTTCCCGAACAAGCCCTTGTTACTGGACATGCTTCAACTGCACTAATAAATTCCAGGGCCATATTTTACTGTAAGTCAGTTTAACGTACATATTTCACTAAACCTTATCACTACATCACTGCAAGGACGTGTTTGACAGCCTTTATCGGCAGCACTTAGACCACAGTAGATTGGTTACATTTCATAAACTTTCTTAAACTTTTATACCCACCTAACGGTTTTTAAACAACAAGAATTGTTGATAAATCTCAGTTTCCTTTATTTTCAGCATAAGTCTTTTTCTTACATCACAATCTTTCCGAATATTGGGAAACCATTTCTGTTAGATCAAAACTAGCAAAGCTAAAATTCTCTGCTTACAAGTTGTAAGTGTCATGGTAAATATACAGTAATAATTTGAATCATATTGAGAACTACCTCCGCCATAAGATCAGATATCTCCAAAGTGAATATTTTTTTTAACTAACCTTTGTAATTTGATAATGCCATGGTATAGCAACCAAAATTTGTTTGGTACCATAAACAATGTTGTTACCCCAGCCATCGAGGCATTTCACGTCAAAACTCCGCGAGGGCGTAATAATTATCTGCGTTCAGTAACTATTTTTGGTGAAAGTGTTCAAAACTGGGGCAGTAAGATGAAACAGTGCCACTCAGGATGCAGTGCCACTAAATCGAATTTGACAGCTAGCAAGTAGCACAAACGAAAGATGCGCAGCTTGCATAAACCTAAACAAGGTTTCTACGCCGAATATAACTTTGCACAGCTGTTAATTGAAGATGCATGGGTTCATTAACTCTTGACTCTAATCCTTGTTTTCCTTTCCGCTTGGTTATAATTCAAATCGCTATGGCATTAATCATGCATGAGTCAGATGCTAGTCCCTTACACTGCAGTTGAGCATCGCGAATATTCTGTTTCTTTCATAGAAATTAATTTATCACAAGCAGATGTCACTTGTAGGCAGGATGACATGAAAGTGATTTACATCATCCACATGAGATGCGCTAAAACAATGGCGAGATTCCCAAAGGTATTGCCAGGAAACTACTTCTATTTCTCATTCTATTCTTGGAAAATGTCTATTCTCGGGGTTGTTTTTATTTTGTGTATTGTGTTACAGTCAGATTCGTGAGGTGTTCGGGCCACTGAACTTCCAGAATGTCAGCTTCCAATGACTTTGAGTGAAACCACGTGTCATATTGTTCTCCTAGTAAATTTTGAGTTTATTTGTGAAGTGCGGTGTGCAACCGAAGAACAACTGCTGCCTCAAAACGTAGTTTTGGAAGAGTTCGCTTTATTAAAATAACCTGAGAGTTCTTTTTTTAATGTATTGATTTGTACATAAAATTTCCACTCAACAACATTTTTGAATGAAGATCAATTCAACGACTAAATGTGAAAGCTTCCACCAGCCCGTGGAACTTCAACTAGCTCGTCTGTCCCATTTAACTGGCACTCACAGAACCGAATTTATAACAATTTTGATGAGAAATCGACCTACGAAGCACGTACATCCACAGCGCCAATATGCGCGTCATTTAGTCTACTCGAAGGAATGCAGTTAAAAAGGATTCAATCTGAATGAATCAAATGAGTTAGAAAAAATTTTGGTTTTAAAAAAAATATAAATTGCATTTATACAAAAATGTACATATTAAATACTACATAATATTGATACACTTCTTGAATGCTACTCCTCACTGTAAGCCGCAGTGCTGTGGGGAGGAGCCGAGAGTAGCGCAAGCAAATTTATTGGAACAACTTAATGGTTTTTGAACAAATCAAAAATTTCAAGATGAAAAATTATTTATCCCGCTCTTAATTAGTTTCAAATACGTAAAGAAAAAATGGAAAAAAAGAAAAATCAATCAAGAAACAAAACATGTAAACAAAAATGTAAAAAGAATGATGAAATGCATTTTGGTTCTGACGGAATGTTTTGATTTAAATGTCGAAACAGGTCTTGAAAGAATTAAATTCTTCAGTTGATGACCAATCTTTTTTTCTAATTAATTGAATTTTGGACGGATATGATCACTCAACTGATTTCGTTGTTTAGGGTTAACTAGACTGGCTTGATGCCTAGAGTTAAGGTGTACAATCAATTATAATCCTATACCTCCTATCTTCGGATCCCTTTGATGATGATGATGGCTGTCTCTCCATTGAGACGTTGACAGCTCTAAATTTTTAATGCAGAAATGAAGAATTCATTTTGTGTAACTACTTCTGTTTTGATGTATTGAGGACATTGATTGGGATACTGCGTCAGCAAGTTTGCTGACCCGATCTCTGCAAATTCGGGATCATAATCCACGTCGCATCCTTCTCGTTCGCGAGCTGGCTGCAAACCGCATAGACCGACGGATTTAACCCTGATCCCTCTCCGCAAGCTTATATCTGTCTCCGACTGAATAATCGTTATGTTTAAACCAGCCGCGAGTCCACCGGGGCGATCCCACCTCCGGAGCGCTGGCTCGGTGATTGGAGGATTTACGAGGCTCGCAATCCGCATCAAGTCGGAAGGCTAAGGAATTCCGCTGCGGCGGTAAATACGCCCGAGCAGGTGGAGGTGTGAACGGGAAGGGCGTCGGCCTTTGGCGCTGTCCGCTGTCTGTTTTTAGGAGGTAGTGGGGTAGTCCTGTTGTTTGGCGATCCGAGTGAGATGATGACCCCTCAACCGCGATATGAATGACTAACCGAGATCCGTAAACCACAAATATATCAAAAGGGAGGAAATAACCAAATAGACCTGGTAGTGGTTTTGAAAGCGTGCTAAAGGTCGAATCTACCATTTTTTAAAGAAAGTCACTGGATTCCCTTATGATGGATTCCATGACATAAACGTAGAACTCACCCGCAGATTCATCTAATGATTATGGATACAACACATTAGGACCAGCATAAGCCACAAGAATCCCTCAGCTGGTCACGTTGTCTCCATACCTTTTAATTGACTTCTTGTGCCAAAGACTAGTTATGGACAACAACAGTTTACTAGTCCCTTTTTAATTTCAAGGAGTTGAACTTTTGCCTGCGACTTATGACGTCTCCAGCCGCAGTGGTAACCCTGTCTACGGGTTTCTGAAATTCGTAGACTTCCCCAGGACATGCCGTACGTTACCAAGGAGAATATCCAAAGTTACTTTTTTGTTGTCTCGACTGTTGGAATGGGTGTCAATATTCCAGACAATTGGAAACTCCCTAATAGGGCAGATCCAGTTATCTCATGATAATGGTTAGAAAACAGACAAACCATTTGGTCATTTGGACGCCGAAAATCCCTAGGTTTGACACTAGCACCATGGTAAGATCCCACTTACTACTAATGGAACTTCATGTTCAAGCTCCAAATATTCAAATTTTGATTATTCCTGTTTTCTGTGGAGGATTAAAACTCGTTCAAACTGAATATAACTGGTATTCCCTGCTTCCGAAAGAGATCCGACTGAAAAAAGTTGACTTTCTATGACACCATTGTTGAAGAAATTGAATCACGAGAAAAATTATGGCAGTCACCCAATCTGTGGCATTTTTCTTGCTCTACATGAAGGGTCTTTCATAATTTTTTGAAAGGGGTTGACGTATCTAGTACACCTACCTGAGAGTTGGTTAAAACAGGAATTCGAGAAAAAATTGAGACCGTCGTTTTTTTGACACTTCTTGAGGTATTTTGAGGTTTTGCGAGGTCTCTTCATTCTCGTCAAATTCCCAAAAATTTATTTGAAAAAAGAAGGAAAAGTGCCAAAAAAATGGATGAAACAGCTAAGTAATGGCTGGTATTTGGTATTATGTACTCATAAAAAGTGCCTAAATCTTATTGTACATTAAAAAAAAAGATGCACGAAAAATATTCTTCAAAACTCAGTTGAATGGCTCTATGTACTTTGATACTACTTATGTTAAATTTACTCGAATTTCATAGATATGGGCTAAAAAATTCGTTCAAACCAGTAAGAAAGTAGTGGAGATCAGAAATTCCATTGTAAAAATGAATTGTATCCTGGAAAAAGATTTCGAGCCATTAAAATTATTGTTATCGATTTATTTGCCCACAGAGCAATGACATTTCTGAATGATTTAACAGATATAGTTAGCAAACTTGTTATAAAATCTTTTATTCTCATATTTTTGAGTGTTCGGGTTGAGATTGGCCGGAGTCCCAAGTGTTGATCGGTTTTCGTTGAGTGTAACGTAGACTTTTTTTTGGTTATAATCCTGATATAGTGGAGTTATTTTTGAATTTCATGTACTGTTATTGGAAATGGTGGGATAGAGTAGAGAATGAATAGATCTTCGTTAGTAACAGATGTTATTTGTCCAAGAAAAGAAGCGAATAAAGACAAGACAGTGGAAAGATAATTGGTTGTCGGAGGAGTAACAATAGCAATGAAGTAGCATAGTAACTATATAAGGGTGTAATTGGCCGTCTTTGCCCATTTATATCTCTTGATTTAATTTAAGAATAGCAGGAAACCAGCGCTTCTCACGAAATGTCTCACATACAGTTACTGTAAAAACCCGTCACGTCTTCTCCAGTTAACATTACATTCCGCCGATAATGACTGTTAGCAACCGTAGTAACAAAAGATTGGCCACAAATCGAATTAGTTGCGAAGGATAGCGCCGTTTATGAAGTAGAAGGATATTTTCGAGGTTCTGACCTATTCGGAACTCGCTGATGGTTTTAAGAGTTCTTCTGGGAAGAACCCGCTCGGAAACATTTTTTTGAAACGCAGCACTTTATGACAACATAAAATGAATTTTGGGAATTTCTTTCGGCTCTGCTGAAAATTTGGGTTTTTACATACATGATGGTTTACCTTTGAGGTACATACCGATTTATGGAGTAGAAGGAAGTTTTGGAAGTTCTGACCTACCCTATGAGGTGCGGTGGAACTCGCTGATGGTTATCAAGTCAAAATCGGTTCAGCAATTCAGCAGCCTATTTTGAATATGCATACGTAACCTTTGACGTAAACTTTGAGTTTTATATAATAAAAATTGGATATACCATAGGACAAGCATGACAAGGAGGGTCCTTTGTACGGAATATACAATTCCTGTGTAAAGCTTCTCCACGAAAAATAAACTGGCTGCTACCAACCTCACCAACCAAAGATCTGAATCAAAATTTCGTTTGAGACTTTAAGCAATACGAGTTTATAAAATGAGAAAAATTCTTAATGGATATCATTTCTCCTAACATTACTGCCTGTCTTAGAAGCCTAGAGCCCAAAACTTTGAATAATACTTCAATGGTTTTATAGATAACTAGAAAAACCCCGTGCTTCGCGAATCGATTCTCGTCCATCACCTACCAATAATACAATATTTTTAAATCGCTGCCCAAGCCTTCTTCAGTTTGCCAAGATTTTTCCCCGTTTATAAATTGGCTGTTAGCAACCATACCGACCATAAACCGGGAACAAAACGAATAGGTTGCAAAGGATATCGCCGTTCAAGAAGTAGAAGGATTTGTGGAGTTTCTAACCTACCCTATGTTGTACGGCTCAACTCGCTAATCATTTTGACACATTTCCCGTCAAAATCGGCCCGCAGTTAATTGGAAACATACGCAGGTACGAACAATCAAACAAACTTTGAGTTTCATATATAGGATTGAAATAATAAAGTCGCTCTTTCTCAAAACCACCATTTGAAAATATGGCGAAACAGGGTAGAAAATAAATAACGACATAAATTACCGAATAGAACAATTCGTGTACATTACACCGGGACGCTGCACTTATTTTTGGCCAATTTCGCGAAACGAACAGCCATGAAACTGCTGACACGGGAAATACCCCCGGACAAGGCGATTAACGTTAAACGAAAGAAAATGGGCCGATTCATTTTGACGACATCGATCAAAAACCGGGAAGAGCCGGAAGGAAAAAAAGAAACAGTGGAACCTCGCCGTGTGTATAATAGCGGATCCGTGGCGGTTTTTGGGCTCCGGCCAAAACCATTTGGTCATCCCAATTTTTCATATCCCTCCGCTCGGTTATCCAGGAATAAAACATAGCTTGAGGAAGGTCATGTCCGTATAGAGTTTTTCCTCCCGCAGCAGCGGCGGTTGCAATGTTTATCATAACGTCACATTGGGACGTCTGCCAGTGTTGGGGGGAGAAAGTTTATTGGATTCAGTGAACGCGTTGGAACGTTTGTTAAGAAAAAAACTTCGCTGCAATTATAAAACGAGGGTTTATCATTTCTTCATTAGATGGGCCCTTTTCGCCTATGTGTGGCTTGTCAATATTGCACTTAGACGTAGGCTCCTACCGAGCGAAATTCAATAAAACGTGAAATATGCAAGAACATACACCACAGGCTGGGAAGTCATATCTACTTATTCATTAATATGAACGGACGAACCCAATTACAAGAAAATAGAAACATGAAATAAGTTCAGAGTCACTGGTAGTAACAATAATACACATACGAGTATGGTAAGGGTGTGAAACCAGATGTGAGGATATAACTACAAATAACAATCAAAATGGTGTGAAGGACACAACTAGAGACCTCAAAATCTTATGGAACTGGTGAAAAAGTCCAAATCAGGATGAAGATGAACAAAGCAGTTGGCTTAGCGAGGAATGCGGTACAACGGACGATCCTTAAGATAATTATGGGGGCCAAGCTCACGTAGAACGGAGAAGAGCTACGAGAGAGGAGACCTGTTTCTCCGAGTAGTGCAGTCGAGACTATTGGTCCATTCAATAGTTTAAAAACAAATACCAGGTCTGCTATACCTACAACGTCGGCTATCCAAGGGCAGAAGGGGACACACCCCCGTCAGGGCAGCTTGTTCAACTTCTTCCTGAGGGATCCCAAGCTTAAAAGCGATATAGCTAAGAAATTTATGATGAAACGTTCCGGAGCATGCCTGCAGACGGCGTACGATGGCGGAAAAATGGCCAAAGACCATGGTGACCAATAGAGGAAAGAGCAGTGCCTTATACAGAACAGTGCCATCACTGCCTGAATAAACACGTTGGGTCATTCTCGTTTAGAATCTCTTTCGATACTGTATTAACAATTTCCAGTATTTTATACATCAATCTACCGTCACCCGCCACCAATAACAACCTGCTAACTAACGCACTCTCATTTTCCTGTATCTTCAGCGAACAACCATCTGAATTGGTTTGCCTGAAGAGAAACTTCACAGTAGTTTTACTACATACCAATGATTTTAATATGGGGGATTAAACCTTAAGCGGTAGGTAACATGAAGCAACAGCTATGAATCGCTGATGCTATTCTTGAGATGATTGTGTTGGTTTCAAACATAGCAGATACTAAGACACAGAGTTGAAGCTACACGAATTCCCAAACCATAATCCCATAAACTGGGTTTGAATTTATCTTTTGAATATTGAAGAGGAAGAATTGAGCTTCCTTATTTTTGATCGGGGGTCTACTCCACGGCTCATTTATTTAAATCGAGTTTTTCACGTTTTTCCAAAAAACAACGATCGTTCATAATTTCCTTCAGGAATGTTCGATTGGTTTATTGTTCGCCTGATTTCTTATCTCAGCTACTCCACTTTTTTGCAGATCCAATTACGTGGAGAAATATTGACCTCCATCCTCTTTTATGTCCTCTTCCAGCAATCACGATTATTCTCCTATGATCCCTTAATGTTAGAAAGCGGTGTAAATAGCATGAAAATACCAACAAGTAGGCACCAACATTTGTACAATATACAACTTATGTATACAAGGTGACTACAAAACAGGTCTCATTCCTTCAAGGGATTGATTCTACAAGTGATTTGCAAACGCTTTGTGTTAGTTCTAACGCTTGCAGTTATTCAAGATTTAAGATTCCCTTGAACTAATGAGACGTGTTTTGTAGACAAACTTTGTGCTCTGAAACAGCCGTGGAACGCTAAAGGCTCAAATAAGTATACGATGCTTTATAGGGGAATGAAACAACCGGAAAAGTGAACTTAGTAACTTTCCGTTTTTCAAAGCCCATAATGTTCAAATAATTCGAGATAATGACGGTTTTCGGTGAGCCTAAAAACTGCTCCAGAATCAAAGCTTTCCAACTGTATAATAAATTTTGATTTTACTCTGCTAATTAGAGGAGAAAAGTTGCGTTTGAGAACAGAAAAACGTCATTTCCACAGTAAAATCAACGTTATAGAGCGAGAAAAACTCGTCACGGTTGTTCCCTTCGAATCGATCACTTGAAGGACTGAGACCTGTTTTGTAGACACCTTGTATACTCTTAAACAACCGTGGAACGCTACAGGATCAAATAAGTATACGATGCACCACGGTCTCTCTCAAGGAAGTTCAAGCGTGATTCCAGTGGAATCGTCATGCTCGACGGACCAACCGCGAACAACTTGAAGCCACTCCATCCTTGAGACTTCCGTCCGACTGCGCCAGCTTTTAAAATGTATTTCCCCCTCAACCCACCTGGGTAACTCAAGATATTTCACAAAACCCGGGGTTAAAAAAGAAGCCAATTAGTTGCACGGCATTTCGTCTGTCAAAGCTGGTTCATCCGAAAGCTGAAGGAATTATGCAGCCTCCACGTAAGTACCGAGTTAGGCCCCTCCGCGATATTTCACTTCGCTTCGCGTCAAAAAGACCCGCTCAACCTTCACCAGCACTCAGCGAAAATTCGCTCCAATTAGCGGTGTCTTATTCCGAGTTTTTTTTTCTCTTTCCTCTCCTCTTAGCGCACACTTTCTTCTGAGCCCCTGACGTTTACCCGTCTTCATTTCACTTGAATTTTCTTCAGAGAGAAGAAAGTCGAGAAAGAGGTGGGAAACGGAGTCTGGGTTTCTTACCTTTCGTCATTCACGTGGTAATATTTCCATAGCGTCTTTTCAAGTTTTCCCGTACCGCCTACTCAAAAAGTAGCCTAGCCGCATAATTTTTTTTTTTTTTTTTTTTTTTTTTTTTTAACCGTGTTTTTATCTATTCGTCTATACCTAGAGTTATCAAAGGCGTTTTAGCACAGTAAACGTTTGTGGGTGTTATTCAAAATTGGAATTAAACCATTAATTTAACGAATTAAATTAATAAAAAAGATAAGAGGAATAGACAGGAAAAATTTAAAATTGCAACATACGGGTTCTGCCCATACCTCGGCTTATACCTTCTCTCATATCTGGACAGCATCGAAACCCCTTCGATTATCAACACACAGCTGGATTTAACTTCGTTTAAACGAGTTGATTACGATCTGTGCCATTATCTCTTCAAGCGGCCAATTTGTAAGGCCAATTTAATTAACCTATTAAACCCGGATGAATTCTTGAGAAGTCATGGGGTTCTCCCAACCCCACTTGATTCAAATGTGCTGTCAGAGCGGGGGCATTTCCTATTTTTAACAGAGTTGATAGCACCGCACTGCAAGTAAGCGTCAAACTTGCGATTTTTTCGCTAGTCGTCCGAAAGCTTTGGAATTATGATGCTTGTTGTATTTATACTTATGTTGTATTTATACTAAGCTGTTATTTCTGATTTTATTTGTCGATGAACAGGGTACATAAACGATTTTATTGACTTGTATTCATAAGAAGACATCAGGCAGGGCAGGTCAGTGGGAAAACAATGCACGTTCAAATAACCGTCTCCATTGCCGCATCCTGATGACTTCATAGGAATTCATTTCCAAAAAAGAAGAAGAATGAACTTTTTCCACACACTGCTAGCAAAATAATCATTTTTCGAGAATAAATAACCACCGAAACACGAAATTCAGGACGCCAGTGTTGCAGGGTCAATGTCAAAGCGCAGTTGAATGGGTTAATATATGGGTTAATGATATTAAATCCCGTGATTTTAAATAATCGGAGTTAGTTTAAGGTAGTCCACCACAGTCTTTCTGATGTACATGGGCTAACTTCTCCTTCCAAATCTACCAATAGGTAGTGAAAGCATTATTGAATTTCAAATTAAGGATGAAACTTTTCAATTTTCTCCAAAACCCAAATTTCCACTCGCATTTTGGGTTTACCGTAGAGTCTTTCGAGAAATATGCTATTTCAAACATAATAAAGTACAAATCATAGACTGTTAACAATAATTTGAAATAATTTACCACTGTATCATAGTTGGCTAATGGTTTAATAAAAGCCAATGACATTTAAAAAAAAAAAGAAACCTAATTCCTACTGTTAATTCCTATTTTGTTCAAATTTTCGTTGAATGTGCGATTTAGTTTGTGAATGGTCCCCTATGGCTTTCATTGCTCAGAAATCAATAATCAGCTAACTTAAAATCAACCGATCGTAATTCCCTCCGATTTTAGGGGTCCGATAGCAGTACAATTGTCACAGTTGTGGTCTAAAAACCGTCCGAAAATCTCATATTAGCTTGAACATGATAGTATCATTAGTAGCTACTGTGCATGCGCGAATGTAAAATCCTTGTAATAATCTTGATTCTTACAGTTGTCATCCGATTTTGATGAATTATTCACGAAAGGTGCTTGTTAGTAAATAATTGGGTTCCTAAGAGCTTCGTTGTTCACAAATCAATGCATACTCATACTATGCACTCATAACTCTGCGCATGGTCATACTTAAAATCTACGGAAATTATGTGAGGCTCTAAAAGTTAGATCGCTCTCAAATATTTAAGGCGGCACCACACATGCGGCATTCACCGAGCACCGAGCAACTCGGCGACTAGCCCAGGTGCGCCTAGGTGCTCGGCGACTGGCGAGCTCATAGCTCCACACATTCGCGGTTCGTCCCACGCGGTGCTCGCCTCGGGAGAGAGACGAGTTGCTCGCAGTTGCTATTTTTTCCTCGCAAGACCGAAACGATGCCATGAGAGAGTCCTTTTTCTTTTTAAGCTCTCCCGCGGTGTATTTCCCCTCCAATCCTGCCTCAATGCGATTCCAGGCATCGTGGATGTCATTGCGGTTCTTATGATTTGGATGAGACGCGCACTGCACATCAATTCTTCCGATTCGTATAGGTCCAAAAACTTTAGAACAACTTCGTTTGGCCAATCCATTTCACTATCAAGTTGTAAAAAAAAAAACAGAGTGCAGCGGAGAAACTCAGGGGAAAAGTGGCCGGAAAGCTCACAAAATAAACAAAATTATGATGTGAATCACACTAAACAGTGGAGGGAGGACGCTGTGATCCACAGAAAAGTCAGCCGACGATCAGCCCCGTGCAACCCCCATGTGTGGAGCGAGGCAGATGCTCGCTACCTGTCGAACATTCGTCTCCCTAGAAGTGGGAAAACAACCGACACTGACTGGAGCACATCCGAGCATATTCGGCATTTGGCGAACACCGAGAGACCCTCCACACCACTAGGAAATAGGCAAGCATCGGCTAGGTGCTCGGCGAATACCGCATGTGTGGAGCCGCCTTTAGGTTAGTCGGGGAAGAACAACAATGGGATGAACTTTCTAAGTCTACCATACAAATAATCAACCAATAGACCAACTGAGAGAAGTGTCCAACATTACACCTAGTTATTTATACGTCGAAACACGTTCCAGTGATGGACAATTGCATTTGTAGTGTCAGGATACGCCGTGGGTAGTTTTGGCACTTGACTTTTAGAACGTAATAGAAACTCTTTTGAGGTGTCCAGAGTACTGAACACACAGTTTGGAAAAACTTCTTATTCGGCCATGAGAAGCTGACCTGAATTGCTTCAGCTTTTTTTAATGCTTTCAACCATAAATGAGGAAAATAATTACTCGCAGAATATGGCAGACTTTTTTCTGTTCTTTTTTTGCTGTTCACGATCGTAAAACAGTAAAACCGCACTTCTGCATCAATAGTCTGGTAGTTGTCGGTCATTTTGTGACGAAGAATGTATAGTTCTTTTGTGTCTGATTGCTGTGATCAAGTAGCGATTCAATAGGGCTCCATTTGAGAAAGGAGAGTGAAAAGAAGGGACTTCAACGATTGCCGGATCGTTTGGGTGATCCGCCAGGTTTGTTCTTGCAGACAAACAAAGACCGTACCAGCGCTCAGGGCCGATAGCCATGAATAGGTTACTAACGGCCGACTACGGGCCGCCCTTTCTCCTAAACCGGGGCTTCCACTCATTTATGAGAGAGTCCGTGGCACTTTTTAATTAGCAGGTCTCTCTCTCTCCCTCATCCCCTCTGGGTTAATTAACCTTCAGCCGAGGCCCTGATGGGTCAAGGGACTCGAAGAGAGGGGATCCCAGGAACTGGGAACTGAGTGGCTGGGCGGGGGGACTGGAGGCTCAGCCCTACGGAGGGTATCTGAAATTCTTACCCCTTTTTCCGACCTTTTCCCCCGCCCAACTTGAGCTAATTACATTAGTAATTAATCTGGGAGAGGAAAAAATCCTACTTTACATTGAACGGGGAGTAAAAGGACGTAGCGAAACATGTGGGAAATCACCCACGTTAGCTGGAACGAATAGTGATGTTTTCCATCATTGATGAACGGAACCGTCCTGTTTAGGATGCAGCTCAACGATAGCGTTCAGGTGAGTATTTATACCGAGCCGAGTTATACTTGTACTTTCCGAAGATCTCGAGGGATTAATAAAAAGTTGCTAACTCAACTCGACAAACAATCGATATCATGTTTCGATGGGTTTGATGCCGGTCTTCTTGGTTTTCGTGGGTGAAAATCCGATCCGAGGTCCGTTTTTTCATTAACCGCAAAAGTTCAGCTATACAAAACCCGAATGTTAAAACAACTCACTCAATTTCTAACTTCATTATTTGTCCTTGAACACCTGCTATTCTTACAGGAAATCTGACGCTGAATTCGCTCATATAACTTTATACGGGGAAAATACCAAAAAAGTGAATTTTTACCGGTCACAAGAAATGTCATTCACTATTCTGGCGACCAACAATATTGTCCCCTATACTTAGTAGATTTCTGCGTTGAATGGAAAAAACCACACCTCGCTATCTGTAAGAAAAAACTTTACTCCAAATCGGCAAAAACATCATATTCCCAAATTTACAACAATACGTGCTATTCTGACAAGAGATTCGACATGTGTAGGTGAGCGAGAAAATCTAATGAACTCGGCTCACCGCTGTCCGATCGCTTCATCGGTCAGCTGATTAAAGTTAGCACAGGCCCCATTCATCGAATGTCAAGTCATGGAAAATCGGCAATTGAACTTGGAAAAATGCCCTTGGTCGCATTCGACGCAAAAATGTACCAAGCACATGTCCAAAGTTGGTTAATTTTGCTTATTATTGTAGACATTGCTGAATCGTCAGACTAGTGAACAAAAATCTTCAAATTGATGAAAACCCTCGTTTTTTTAGTAGCTTTTCCGATTAAAAAAAAACACATGAAGGAAACATTTCTTCAGATGAAATAATGAATTTATAACCAATATCTTAACAAATTTGGATGTTAATGCGGAGCAAATTAAGATCAAGAAGAAGAATAGAAGAAAGGTTTGTACTCGTAAATCTGTTCCCTCAGTGGAGAAGAAGGGTTCTCTTGGATTTGTGGGGTGCTATTGATCGCAAACAAAAACAACGTTCCCAACAACGCCAAATCAACGAGTCCGGTAATTATCGTAGTTGTTGTCCTTGGTTTTCCAAACAGAAAAAGGTTGGGGAGGCACATTCTGTTCAGGTAAATGTCTAATTACTGAAGACGTTGAAAAAGTGTAAAATAAAGAATCACGTAGCAGTACCCCAAGATTCAATGTGGTCTATGCACTGTGGAGTGAAAGAATTACGCTCCTCCTAAGAATTGATGACGTCGAGTTGTCCAGGTTGTGCTGCATTTGGACGTGCTGATGATTCCTAGTTTGACTCTAATGGCGGTATTGACCAAACGTGACAAATCTGTGAGGGAACCTGTGATTCTTACTAATCCATTAACCAAGGAGCCATTGTAGTGTGGCGCAAATTAAATAAATAGTCTGACCAATCCTGAAATACTGTAGCGTTGTATGGTATCCCTAATCATACCGTACAGATCAACCTCATGGTGATGGTCTAACGCAAAGTTTTTGATCATTCTGGTGTATAGGGTCATTATTTCTAGACAAGACGTGTCTTGGAACTCACGACGACCTTTAACGTCGAACCATTGGAGACTAGAAGAGGGAATGCAGATGTAATATTTCTCCACAGGTTGGTCACCGGCACCATCTCTTTCTCTGCGTGCGTGGGTCGTGGGAATCGAAACTTTTTATCCCATCCGTGTACAGCCCGTTTTCCATGTCTCATTTCCACAGCCCCTCTTTCAGATTGCCACGCGAGGCAAATGCCCCGCTTAACCCAGCAGGAGCCCAACTCCCTGGCAACATCTTTGTCTTTGTATAGGACAACACTCCTTCCTCCTCCTCCGGGGGGGGGGAGATCTAATGTCAAATAGTTGTTTTTATTCTCCAACCACTTTTTTGTTTGGCTCTGACGCACATACATGTCAATAATGAACTGTTTCCTTAAATAGTTAAATTTTAAGTAGTTCGTTCATTTTCATCATTGGATCCCGGAACTGAGATTCATTACGTTCAATTGTTTCATGTTCGATATACTTCACAGTTTATACACAATGATCACTCACCTTCTACGTATGAGCAGCTACAGAATAATGTAAAGTCTCACCTGCAACAAACAACACAAATATAAGTATTATAGCGGTCAAGCAATTAAAATTAAAATACCTAAGTCAAACAATTGTTAGCTACCGCAGAAAACCCGAGATGTTGGAACCCTTATCTTGGGTGTTCTTTAGTACTGCCCCCCACTTTCAGAACACCGTAGCTTTGCTAAATCATTGCATTTCCCCAAGTTGGTGGGGGTTTTTAGAAACGTCGGAAATCGAACTTTAATCACCTTGGATCATGCTTCGGTAAAAGTTAAGCGAAAATGGGGTTTATTGAACCCAAAAAAAGTGGGGGGCAGTTCTAAAGAATTTCCCCAGTCAAAAACTTTAGTACTGCCCCCCCACTTTTTATTGACGAATTTTATAGCCCGCCGATCATTCAACTGTCTTGATAGGTTGATTTGGGTACTACGGTATACCCTGAATCACATTGAAGCACACACATCATTCAAGCTGGAGTTCAAAAGCCGAGAAGCGACTCGGGCTCTTTCCATACAGGATGAAACAAGAGAAATGTTATCGGTCTTCCTATGCCCCAAGGTAAACACCTTCAGTCGCGCGGCAGTTCAACATGAGGTTGGAAGAACTTTATGATATTTTGAAAAGTGATCAATGTGCGATAAAGTTTTTCCAAGAAAAGGGGCTCGTTATCCGAACCCCTAATTGTTCTGTGTGCAATGAAATAATGAGTCTCCGAATCCGCCAAGGTGAACTGCCTTGGGGGGCAGTACTAAAGTTTTTGACTGGGGAAATTCTTTAGTACTGCCCCCCAATTTTTTCGAAACGATTTTATTTGGGTATGATTGCACTGAACACAGTTTTGAATCACAAGGAATAAAAGAGGAGATCCTGAAGTTTCTAAAAACCACCCAGAATATAGGAAACTAAGTTATTATAGTGAAATTATGTCTTTCTGAAAGTGGGGGGCAGTACTAAAGATCACCCCTTATCTTTAATGCCATAGGGTCTCGGGACTATTTTCATCAATTTTTTAGGCTTAGACCTAAAAATACTTGGTATGAATCCAATGAACAACTCAAAAAGTCTGAAAAGCAAACTATGGCTTCAAGGAATCAGAAACATGAATATAATTGGGAACAACCTACGGGATACACAGCGCAGCAGTTACTAATGGTCCATCATGATAAAATTAATACATTTTATTAAAATCATAATTTCGTAACAACCCTTCAAGTTTTCGTTCTATATAAGCTCGCAACGAGAAAGTGACGCCATGGATTTTGAAGTTTGCACATACGCCATGAAAACTTTAAATTTCCCTTATAAACCTACCTGCAGCTCGGGCGCTTTGTTTTCACTTGGAGGAGATGAATCAGTATTTTTGCCTAGCATATGTTCTTATTTTTAGAGACCTTATTCAGTCTAACCCAGAAAATTTCATCAAAATCGCATGAAAACTAAAAATACAAACTTGAACTGTAAAAGACAAACTTGAACTAGGATTTATCGTTGACGAATGCGCAGCTACTATTAATAATTACATCCTGATTAAAATAATAGGTTTTCATTAAATCGGGTTTTCCCAAATATCTTCCGAATTTGAGGGAAATCGGACAGCCAAGCCGAGAAAAAACTATGATTTGTACTTGGATGGATTTTTCGTTTGCCCATGTTCTGAAGAAGTATTTTTTGTGAGCAATGAACTTGACAATTCGCCTGCATGTTGCCTGGACATCCCATCGAACTCATATCTCACAAAGATTAGATTATTGGAAATATTATCACAGATAAACTGACAAATACGAGTAGGAAATCAAAGTTGTTGAAACTGGTTTGACAAGTATACTGCGAGTCGAAATTTTGATTTGGAAAATTGACATATCCTTCGTCCACTCGCAGGAGGTGATTTATTTTTTTTTGGAGATAGCCACACGGATATTTGTCAATTGAAACCCAAATCAGCTTTGAAAAACTATTTAACTCAGGTCACACACTCGCTTCAAAAAATGACAATTTATACGATGTTTTATGCTGCAGCAAAAAATCAGTAGAGGGTTTTCATTTTCATGCAATTCGGTGCAGAAACGGACCAGCTGTGAGATTAAAAATGTTTATTGTTGAAAATAATAAACCGGAAACGGATAGTACCATGTCTATCAGCTTTTAAAAACAATGAACATTGTGTGTCACAAGTTTGGTTTCTATAGTTTCTGTGTGCTTGGCGCTGTAGTTGAACAGGTTGCGCAAAGTTGAAAAAGTAGAATGAAGCATTAGTTTCCATAAAATTCGCTTTAAAATCCAAATATACTTAAAATTGCGCATGATTGCTTAATAGCGCGATGTGCGAAAGTAATTTAGATGCATTCTAAGCTAAAAGTTATGAAGAATGGCGTTTGGCCTGTATTTCTACTCCAGAAAATGCTGAAACCCTCCACCACCAGTCAACACACTTTCTGCACCACCTTCTATAGATTAGAAAAAGTGTCAAACTCCGGTAATCGACTCAAAATGCTGCAAAATGTCTCTAGATAGTTGGGCTTACTTTATGAGCCAAGTCAAAAGTTGTATTAGGTATCTTTTAAAAAAAATAGTCGATAGAAGCCATTTGACTTGTCTAGGCACTAGAACCAGAACTCCGGAGATAGTTTCTAGATGAAACCGACCGTGGGATTATGAGAACTCAAACATGACTTCCTTCGAGGAGTTTTTCGCAGTTATCTTCATTAGAACGGACAGAAGGGGGGGGGGGGAGTTCAATTAATGGTATCATTATTTTTTAATGGGTAAAGTTGGGGAACGTATATAAGGAAGGGACTCCCTAACTACGCCCTTGGGGGGCGGAACTCAAATGAAAGTACACGTTCTTCCAACGCACTCAACAAAACTCTGGAAGCACCTTACGTCGACAGGATAAGTAATTTAATTTCTCCGAACATGATCAGTGTGTCTATTGCGGAATTAGAAATTCAAAGGGATAATTCATATCTCTCAAATTTATAGGTAATAAAACAGACTCTTGTTTTATTTATGTTGTACAATCCACAGTCGAAGAGATTTGTCTAAATAGGCCTCATTGTTCAATCCGTTACAATGTTGCAATTAAGGCGAAATCTTCCCTTCAACCCAAAAGATGTGTAATCACCTCAATGCATTGAATTATTATAATGTTATGAACTATTCACCTATTTCCCGACCTTAGAAGTAAACACAACTGTAAACTTGAGAATAGTGAGTTTTATTTATTTATCCATTTATTTTATTTATTCATTTACACACGGGCAAGAGCCTAATTAGGCAAGCGGTTCGGTTTCTGCGCCCAGAAGGATATCCGGAGAAAACATTAATGTTATGGTGCCAAATACGTTTGAAAATAAATCACATCGTCTCGACAAGATAATTTAGATACTAACCCACCTGCCTAAAAACTCATCTAACTTAAACAAAAATGATCAAGAGCCAGGATAAGGTGATTTTTCATTTTTTTTTTTTTTTTTTTTTTTTTAAACCACCACGTTTCAGGCGTAGGCAAACTTTGGGCGCTTCTGGACGCTCCTGGGTGCGTCCAAAAAAAAAAAAAAAAAGTCGTCGAAGTAAAATGTTCATAAAATTGGATGTAGAATCCGATTCTGCAATAAAAATTGGGGGGTTCCATTTGAAAAAACAAACTTGGTGCGCGCATGCGCAAAAATGCAATGGTTAAATTCTTTGCAAAAAAAATAAGGGGAGGCTACTTCAACAAGTTTTTTTATTTCTCCACAATCAACGGAAATAGAAAGGGTGGTTCGATCATTAAGAGCCACCCTGTATAGAGGTATCCCATTCTTCTCGCCTCTTACTTTCTTACACTTTGTTGTCTTATGAAAAGCCAGAAGATTTTATTTTATTCATTTTCTTCATCTACCCTCGTCGGAGAACGTCGAATTTTTTCGTTTTACCTGTTTTCCATCCTCGTCAAAGGAAAATCCCCGCCGATCTTTATCTGAGTGAATCGCCGCCGGCTAACATCGAGCATTCCATCTTTAACGTACCGGTATGAGGACGACTCCTCAAATTTCAATCAATTTGCCCTATTCAATGCCATCGAACATCGGAAGTCAAATCCATATTCCTCTGATTGACCAGTTAACAGGTGCAGATCTAAAGAAGGTCCTGGAGAGTTTGAAGGAACGTCGCCCGCTCCCGTCTTGGATTCCCTTATCCCGCTCCTTAATGAGTCTCGAGAAAATTTTAATACATTCTTTGTAACATGAATTCCACGGCCCTCGAAAATTGTAAGTACTACCTACTCTAAAGTACTATGTCAAAGTGTACAAGGATAGCACTGATGCGAAGTAGGTGTAGTGCAGTCTGGTTTAAGCATAATTAGAAGTTTACCTAATAAGATGTATAATTAGGTATACCTATCTATAAGCCTGTTATCTCAAAATTTTATCTGTGATGCCCTGAGAATTATTTTACCTGTAATATACAAGTGTGTCTAAATTCAACTCGCTAGATTCTTTTAACTTATCTCTTTTGACTTCTCAAGCCAGCTTATGATCATTTCATATATTTTAAATTTCTTGGGTTCACCCCCACCTACATTTAGTTTTGTATCACACGTTTCAATGAAATTGGTAAGAACGCATACTGTACTGTGTTGTTGCCACAAGTTTTGGACTTGAGCTACTGGTTTAGATTAGGCTTAGCTAATGTTGTTGGGAATAATCTTGGGGATTCACCCAATTCTTACTTAAACTCACATCCTGCATGATATTCTTCCCCGAAGCGGAATATTACTTGGAACCGAAGAAATTCCTTAAGATCTCCATTAAAAACAATCATTTCTCGGGAATGTTATCAACGCACGACACGGTTACAGAGTTAGCTATTAAAACGAGACGGAAACCACTTCACTTAGCGGGGCGGCGGAGGATCGATTAGCTGCAACATCACAGGGAACCGGTGCTGTAGGAGGAGTGGCGTGTTACATGTCAACAGCTGAACCTCTTCCGAGCCCCCTCAAGGGCTCCCTCCGCCTTGAGGGCTTGTACATGTCAACAATACCTGTTATCCCCTCCCGCCTTCTTACCTCGATCCGGCCCTTATGTACTTCTCGAGGAAATCCTTTCCTGCCCAGGCACCCCGTAGACAAGAGATCGCGTCATAATTCAACGGTCAGGTACAGAGAGCTTCATTTACCGTGGATTTTTAAGTTTGGTGTCTAAAGGAAAAAGTTATTGAAATTGTAAACAATTACGGACCGGTTTCAGTTTTTACACCACCTTCTATCCGAATGGCACTGCAGTCCAGGGTAGGCCTTGAAATCCACTAAGATGCTCCTCCACTGAGTACGGTCTTGAGCAGTTGTCGTCCAATCGTAGCACCCCAGCCAGTACTGCCGTCTCCACTTCGTCGTTGTCCTTTCATCTTTGTCTCGGTCTTCCTTTCCACTGGATGCCAGAAAGGTGTGAGAGTGTGAGGAACTTTACGGGATATTCATCGTCCATTGAGAGAATATGTCCATTCCATTCCAGCCTGTCCAACTGCACGCGGAAGTAGCCCTAGGGTTGATCCTCTGGGCCCAGGTGGCATCCTTTGGGGACCGTATCACTCATGACTGGCTGAGGACTGTAATAAGCCCACCACCAGCAAGCGGACATTCATGAAAAGTGTAGACATTTGTCAAGCCTGCTACCATTACGGTCTGGGCTATCCGCAGGCCAATACTACCTAAAATGGTACCACGGGTGGAGGGAGCCAAAGCTGTCACCCCTGCACCGCTGCAAGGAAAAGCACCACAGGTCTGCCCTACACCAGAGGTTGGATTCATGGTGATTGTGAACTCGCTAAGAACTACATAGCAGTCTTCATTCCCCCACACGTTGCGGAAGAAGACAAAAGTCAGTTAACCCAGGACCCCTTCACAAGCAACTTACCAAACCCCCCCATGTCCAATTGTATCCAGAAGGCTGGCAGTCATGAAAAGCGGCAGACATTTTCAGGCCTGCTACCATTCTAGGCCTAAGGTGCAGTCCAATACCACCTAAAATGGTACCACAGGATGAGGGAGCCACAGCTGCCACCAGTGCATCGCGGCAAGGCAAAGGGGCAGTACCCTATTGATCATACTATTCATTTTTATGAACTAAAGAATGATTTGAAGTGCTATGAATAATAATATCACTATAGGTATTTTTTCTATAAATGGAGAAATCATGATTTTTGTTAATCAATGGGATGGAAAAGTCGAAAAAATTCAACTTATTCCCACCCAATTTAAGGGTGAATTTGATGAAAGGATCCAAATTGTTGATTTTTTCTTGAAAGGAATTTAGTTGTCTCTCGGTTCCTGATCATAAAATAATGATGTCATCTACGAATCTACAACAATACAAAAGGTTACTTGATTCAAATTTTCTTAGATTTTTTCTCGGTTTCAGAGTTTTGGGTAATATCTGAAGTTTAAAACTTGATTAAAGAGTTTTGAGTTCCATAATGAAGGATTTTTAATTTCACTTAATTTGAAGACTGAATTTCCTAGTTATGTGAATGTTTGTGATTTCGAAAGTTGTTTTTTATGCACTATTATTATACACCTCAAAAAATGTTTTTTATGCACTACTATTCAAGTTTTTCTGTCTTTTATTATTCAAGAAACCTTTTCCGTTGGCATGGGAGTAAATAGAATTAAAAAATAGAAATGAAAACAAAATACACTGCCAAGATGGCACAGCAGTTTCCTCGTTACATCCTTTATAATATGAGCTAAATTGAATCAAAATTGTGGAAGTTATGCCTGTTTCAAGAATTTCACGTTAGTGCATGCGCAGATCATGCCGACAGACAGACCGACAGGCAGACAGACAGACCGACGGACACAGAACCAAATTTGTTCAGTAGGCTATGAAACGCAAAATGCGAGTAGAAATTTTGAATTTAGACAGCAAAAATTGTGTGGCCCTTGCAAGTGAACACAAGGTTTCCGCTGCTTCCCAGACTCGGAAGCAATTATTTTCTATTTATTATTCTGAAGAAATTGAGGAGTTTAGCACCCCACTGGGCTATGCGATAGAAACACTACCGTGCTGATCTACGATTACGATTTTTTCAACTTTGTTTACAACCTTTTCTCCTTAGCTTTACATGCTATCCTAACTCTATTCCGGCGTAACTCAACCCAGGGAATATTTAACGAGGTAGACAACTTGAATAAAAATTAAAAAAATCGAATGGAAGTTGAAAAAATACGAGGGGGTGGGAAAGGTCACACGACTTATGAATAATACCGGTTCCACCCCCTGATTTATTGGCTTAATGAAACGGCGATAGGAGGCTCGGCGGAAGGGGGCGGAAAGGGCCGACCTTCATAGTGGATGCCCTAAAGGGAGCCCTCTAATTATAAGGGCCTTCGATAAATCACACGAGATGGCGTCGCATCGGAAGTAATAAACGAGATATTAGGCCTTTCCTTTCCGTATCACTTGAAGCTGTTGAAGGTATTAGTGGGAGGGACATGAATTCAATTCTTTGAGCCACGCAATCTTGAAACGAACCATCTGTTCATACTTTCGTTTGAGTTGATTTCTGCTTTAAAATAATTCGCGTCGGAAAGAAAACGCGTGATTTTTTTTAAATACCATGGTTTTTATACATACAGCCATACACAATTTTTTTTTTTTTTTTTTATTCAAAATACAGCCATGTTGTAACATTTAAATAACATTTAAAACATAAAACCACAACTATTTATAAAATTAAATAACTCTTCAGAAATTAAATGATTTTGTAAAATAATTACATAATTGAATGGAGTTGGAATTACTTGCGTTAGATAATCGAAAAATAATTGTCTCTGTTGGCAAAAATATGGACATTCCAATACTAAATGTTCTACATCGCATTCTTGATGATCGCAAAACGAACACTCCGGGGATGTAAGGACGTTGATCTTGTATAAGTACGTTGGGCATACCGCTACTACTGTTCTCATACGTGTGATGACTCTTCATAGTTTCCGGTTTCCGGTAGCTTGCGAAATCCATAGTCGAGTAGGCAGCGTTTGCTGGTGGGATTTGTACCATGGAATAGAATTGTCTTCCACGTACTTAGTCTTGTAGCTATTAGGTGGCTAAATTTAAACTTCTTTTGCATTATCGCACCGTTCGCCTTGGATACGAGTTTCTTGGTCTGAATTCCTTGTCAAGTCTTTGCAACTTTCCTTCAGCAATCTACAAAATGATAGTCCGTGTAGCTAGTAGGTGGCTAAATTTAAACTTCTTTTACGTCTATTGCACCGCTTCTCGCCTCTTTCTTCCAAGTGTGTCACGCGCATTTCTAATGCAGCCGCCAAACAGAACTGTTCCACCTCGGACAGCTCCTTGCGGGCCCATCAAACGCCTCAACCCGCTCGAACATCCTGTTTGATGTCCCTCGATAAATTATCAACCTTATTCACTCCCTCTGAGACAACTCGACTAGGGTTGAAGACTCGGGACTTACTCAAACCATAACAGTAGGAGCCTCTCCTTGCCGTCCTCCCGTGCGCCAATAACACTTTCGACTCCTTCTCTTTCTTCTGCCGGGGGTAAAAACGGGTAAAGGGCACTGAATCCATCCCAAGGTGGCCGTTATCGCCACTACACCGCTCCGCCATCTTTTATTCAACGACCTACAGCAGAGCTAAGGCCAGGCCGAGGTACCAATACATCTGCTTTGCTCCCGCCTCAAGCCCCCTTTCTCCCTGCATTTGTTTTCCCCAGAGCTACACTTTGTTTTGCTCTAGCTTTTATACTCCCTCCCCGTCCGACTGTTGCGCGAATAACCGCTATTAGGTAGGTTAAATCAGCCTTTTAAATGTATTTTGTATACTTTTTTCTCGGCTATCTCGAGGTTCTCGCGGTTTTTCATTCGAAAGTATTCGGTTCGAATCTCCAAAGAATCACACTACTTCGGAAACCCCTACGGGCCGATTTAAAGTGCCCAAAACTTTCGAAAAAGATCACCATTTTCTTTTTCAAAGAGCTCCGTGCAAAACTTCAAATCAAGAACAAATTCCAAATTCAAGGAATAATAAGTCCAAGAAATAAGATCCCAAATGATATAACGAATCTTAATCGATTGTTTGAATACTTTGACTGTTTGAAACTTTGTGAGGGTGATGGAATGGTATAGTTGCCCCTTCGGAGGAGGTGGATGCATTATTATGCTCCGCCACGCTTAGAGGATGATCCAGACGCTTGCAGGCGCCCGATTCATCTCCCAAGGCGACTGATTTTAAAAATCGGGAAGGGGACAACTAATCATGTCCATCACAACTTATAGATGAGCAAATTGTAGTGATGTATTGATTGATTCTTTTTTCTACCCATTTGTGACCTTAGGGTTTAAATAAATCCATCAGAGATTTATTTAGAGTTTACAGAGTCCTGGAGGAGGACGCCAGGTTGGCAAAAGTTGGAATGAAGCAAAGAGAATCGAATACTGATCCGCTATCCAGAACTTTGCCTAAAAACCACTATATTCCTTCAGAAGAGAAAGTAAAATTAGTAGAGGAACCAAGATAACTTGTGCTGGTCTGATAAGCGGCCATATACGCTCCGAGCGGCCACCCAGTTAGAATTGTATGAACCTCTGAAAAATGATAAAGTTGACTCACCTTTGTCATTCTTCAGTATAATGAAAAAATTCATCGCGAAGTGCGGTACTGCTTATTAGAACACCGCAATACTTGACGATAGTCTCCGTTTCGTTTCCGTTTTTGATTTTGCTTCATTACACTCCCGCACAAATGACACGGGTTTGACTCCGGCTGGTCTAACAAACTGTTCGATCTCAAAAATTCTACGCAAGTCGCTTCGTTCATTGCCACGCTGGAATAGAACTCTCTCAGGAGCATTGTAAACGGATGAGGCGGTGATGAGGACGCGACCCGAACGATAACCGGCAATAACGTTTTCTCTGTTTTGTGATAATGACGTGACGATACGCAGATTGAATTCCGAAGGTTTAAATCAGTCTCAATAACTAGTTCACCACAGACATGTTTACATATAACTGGGGAGTTGTGAACTTCAGCAGTCGGTAAATCAGTGATCACACCGTCCTCCCTTGTACCGCCATCATCGCTTTTCCCTCTGCCCTTCTATTTCGTTACCGCCGACCGCTCGGGTAATAAAAAGGGATGAAAACGACGCAGTGATTACGAGGGTTAACGGCCACTTGGAATGACACAGGCGCGGGGCCGCAAACCGCCACCTATCTTCCGGAGAGCTCCCTCTCACCATAAGATGTCGAGGATACAGCCTCTTGAAATACACCTAAGCACCCTCCATTACCCGGGCCGAGCCTTCATGTTTCATCCGAAACATCGTTCCATAATTCCGTTGGATGACATCACAACCCTAATGTTAGCAAACAAACCGTTTTAAAAAATATCGGCCGTTTCCTCCATTCGACTATTATTGAGTTGATAATAAATCAATTTTATGTAATTTTCATTAAAAAAAACCCTTCTAATTCTTTCACTGGGGTTTATTATTCAATTTTATTCATTTGGCTTGCATTCATGATTTGAATTTCTACTATGCTTTGAAGTGTGCGTGTTTCACAGGTGATAGAGCGATTATTGAATTTCAGGAGGCACACAAATATGATCAACTGATCAATCCAAATAGGTATTTTGGTTGAGAACCGATTTACGTGCTCTATGCATATCTCCTGAAATTCGATACTCGCTCTATCACCTGTGAAACACGCACACTCCAAAGCTTAGTAGAAATTCAAATCATGAATGCAAGCCAAATGAATAACATTGAATAATAAATCCCAGTAAAAGAATTTGCAGCGTTTTAATTATCAGAATGCTTCAACCCGTGTATCGGCTATTAACCCTTTTAGGAGTTCACTCCAGTATCCTCATTCACTACATCAGTAGGTTACTGCGATCAAAACAAACAAAAAACAAAAAAACGCTGTTGTTTTTGTTTTGATCGCAGTAACCTAGTGATGTAGTGAATTTGGATGCAAATGTTGGCAGCATAACATCATGCCATACATCGAGAATGGTTTGAACTACAGACCTGGGGAGAAGCTCATTCGATTCCTCATGGAAAGTTCTCCAGAAAAAGGCCATATTTAGGCCGCCTTGATTTTTTTTGGTGAGATTTTTAGGGATTTTACAAAACTTTGACAACCGTTAAAAAATCCGTTGTGAGGTGGATTGAGACGATTCTTCGATTTTAACGTTTTTTTATATGACCAAACACATGTACATCTATTACGTATTCCATACGATAACTCACGATAGAATTAAGATGAGAACTTCGTTCTTCAGCCGTTAGATCAAGTAAACCAAACGATAGGATTGAGTTCGTTGAACTGGACTTATTGGTTGAATTTAAAAACTTGTACAAAATAACGGATAAAAATTGTTGAGTTTTTATATTTTAGCAGAATTTCATTTAAAAAAAAAAAAAAAAAAAAGCTTATCAACTATGAATTAGGTAGGCTTGTTGTCATGGTTTCCTAAAAACCTGATTTTCAAGAGAGAAGAGCAAGTTTAAAATAAATCTAAATGATAATAACAAATCGTTCAATGATATAAAATAGGACAACAGAATCTGTTAAAGCTCGTAAACACAGAAATTAATTCGGGATAATGATGATCGAGGAGGTGAAAAGAACTTGGCGGAAATCCCGTCCGTTGAAAAGGAAGGAGCTGATGGATACACCGCCAACCGTAATGTTGACTCGCTCCATCCCTCTACCCCTCGGAGTTGTAATCGCCGGGATCCATCACTCCCCTTTTAAACCTTTACTGCGGGTCGCTATCTCATTGTGTACCTAACTCATGTCTAGAGCTGTCAGTTGTCTCGATATTTATTTGGATTCGTGCTCTTATTGAACTTTGACTCTGTTAGAAGTGCTATTGCTTAATGAAGTCTGTTCCCCGGCCGTAGTCAGAGCAAATACATATTGAGCAGAAGCGTTTGTAGCTGAATTTCAAGAACAAAATGAAAAAACAACTCGGCAAAGTATTCCACAATGATTTATTATTGCTGTGTCAGATAGCCCTCCTAAGCTTTTCACTGAACTGCTGATATTTAGTGTAGTTGGTATGGTGTCCATCGTTATCAGGGGGTCGTCGCCTAATTAGACGACGTCAAACCAGTTATTTGTTTATCTTTCTAACCATGGTTGACTCATAGGATGTCATGTTGACATGCTATTATGGTTGCTTCCACAGATTGATGACTTATGCTATTCTTGCGTGGGGTCATTCGTCGAAAGCTTGTCGTGTCTTTGTTTTGAAAAGAAGAGCAATATAATAGTGTCCCGGAGAAATTATTAAAGTTTTGGAGTTATGTTTATGACCAAGCCATGCTACCATCTATGGGACATTTAGAAGTCAACTGCAGTTGAAAAACACTGATATGCTAACTGGGTCCTTGTGGCTAATATTCCTAAACGATCTGTTGAGTTGAATATAAATTAAGCGTTTCTTACAGCATCTATAATACAGTTAAAAGGTTAGATAGTGCACTACATAACACAAAATTTGTGTTGCTTATTTAATAAGTAATATAGATTTACCTAGAAGGGTTAATAAACACAGAAATGTTGAAATTCCTAATGACTTAGAATTGTGTTAATTATATAATTGAGTTAGGTACTTGGTTCTCCATATCACAAAGGTATATGGTTAACTTGAGACCGATAGCGCCTGATAAATGTTGATCGTTTTCTATTTTGTTGGAAATTTGATTTGTACAAGATTTTCTTAGCACATTTCCTTAGCTACACAGACAAATTTGGGATGCAATGGGATCATTTCATTTGTAAATTGGAAGTTTATAATCGCATTTTTTGAACCTAAATGTGAACACCCCTCCCAAACCTCATAATGATACGAGTAATCACGCATTATAAAAAACAAGTGGGTGTGGCACATAGCTTCCTCGTACCCATAACATGACTGTATAGATCATTGAAAATTATTATTGACTAAAGAACTGCTTCAACTAGGCGAAGTAAATATTGAATTAGGGTAAATTTATTGTTATGCTGGAGCATAACCTGAGAAAATAAATGTAGGCATGTTCAACTATTGAACAAACTATAAAATACACCTAATAAGTCCGAACAATCCCTGAAAATTTCATCGAAATCGGTCAAGAACTCCCGGAGTTATGTTGTGGCAAGGATTTCACGTTTGCGCATGCGCAGAGGCTGCTATTGATCCGGGGGTCATGAAACTCATAGGGGACTATCTACACATCAAACCAAACAATCCCTGAAAATTTCATCGAAATTGGTCAAGAACTTCCAGAGTTATGCTTGTAACAAGGATTTCACGTTTGCACATGCGCAGAGGCTACTATTGAACCGGGGGTCATGAAACTCATAGGGGGCCATCTACACATCAAACCGAATAAACCCTGGAAATTTCATCGAAATTGGTCAAGAACTCTCCGAGTTATGCGCGTAACAAGGATTTCACGTTTGCGCATGCGCAGAGGCTACTATTGATCCGGGGGACCATAGGGGACCATTTACACCCTAACCCGCACGATCCCTGAAAATTTCATCAAAATCGGACTATAACTTCGTGTAGTTTTGCCCGTAACGACGGACACGGAACCAAAATTTTCAGAAAGGTCTAAAACGCAAAATGGGAGTGGAATTTTTGATTTTGGAGACAAAAAAAATTTTTACATTCCGAAAGTGAAAACAATGCTTCCGCTACTTTAGTAGACTCGGAAGCAAAAACTAAAATAGACCACTATGTTAGAGTTGCCAGTATTTTTATTAAAGTTATAATCACATCAATAACAATCCCACAGATCTTATGTGAATAGTATTTCGTCCCTCTGAAATATATATGATTCAAAAATATATTTATAAATATTGGAAGTCTCAAAATAAAGTTGGAGAGATGTTCTGAGTGGCCACGATTCAGTCGAATAGTTAAATACAAATGATAGCTGTTAGTATTTATTTTATTTTTTCCCTCGTCTCTCTCTCTGCGCGTGAAAACGGGTCTCGTGATATCCAGCCATTGACCTCCCCCTTCATTGATGTCACTGAAGAAATCCCATTGAAGGATCACGCGCCTCCCTTCAAAGAAGAAAGGAAGAAAACACGGCAAAGAAAACAAAAAATTGGAGAGAAGCGTGGCCGGCCAAAAGTGCCCCCGAAGATGAGGAAAAGGGGGAGCAGATTGAGGGTTGGCGCAGGGCCATACGAAAGAGGAGTCAACAACTGCAGTTAGAATTCATTGCCGTAAGACGTTCGCGTGCTCCGATTCCATACATGAAAGCCAACGGTGGGATTTCCATTCCATAACCTCGAACATCAAGCGCCATAAAGACAAACTTCTTTGCCCAAAACCTACGTTACCATAGTTACGATGGGATATCACATATACATTACAGTCGGACCACCTGCAGTTGACAAACGAGTAGCCTGCTATTGATAAAACAACTTCACCTAGCATTTTATTTCACTAGCAACGTTGGGATCATTCTGTCTTTGTAATGTCTTCTGAGCCTTTGGAATATGACGGCCTCACGCATTTTTTCCCATTTGTTATTTTCCACGATGTACCTCTTAGTGTATTTACCTGAATTTAACACTAAGACAATCCATAAATTGAATTTGGAATACTCAACGGATGGAGTTTCTCCATCCGTCCATACAGCCGGAAATTCGGCAAAAAAATCTCACATCCACCAATGGTGAGCCGTTAATCGTATGGGGATATTTGTATAATTTATGAAGTTTATTATTTATTAATAAAGCATGCTCTGTCTATCTATTCAATTTATCCATTTATAATATGGGCAAAATATATATTTGATGGTACAGTTTAGTTAAGGAAAATTAAGACATGTATGAAAAAATACGAAAAAAGGTTACTAAGTAAACATCTGTGCCAAAATAAAACGTGATATGAAAAAAAAAAAAAATTTCACAAAAAAAAGAAGATTTTTTAGTTATTCAACATCTTATTCCACACCACTTCAGATGACTCTGGCGAATTCCCAGGTCCAGGAACTACCTACTCAATCACGTAATTCAAGAACCATGGCATTCTGAACACTGACCGATTATTGCGGTAATTAGTGGAAGAAAACGGTATCCAAAAGAGGGTTGTGGAACGGGAACCAGGACGGGGGACCATGAAATTCACATTGGCCAGCAGCTACAATGATTCCACTATGGCCAGGATCTGTTTGTGGAAACATTTTAGGTTTGCCAAAAAGCGCCTGATCTCAGGGAGCTGTGTGCAACATTTATCATTCAAGAACTGAAAAGTGTGGAATATTCAGTTTTTAGAGTATGTATCGTGGTGGACTGTCTCCAGCTAGTGTATATGTCAACTGTTGTACGTGGTCTAACCGACTGAGGCATACATCAAGATTGGGAGAATGATTGACTTGTAAAGTGTCGTGAAATCGGGAATGTTGAAAAAGGGTTGAAAGGTTAAAAGTCACAAAGGTGCACTTTTGCTGGATTGAGTTCCTAGTCATTCGAAGGGCACCACCGAAGGAGTGAATTAAGACTGTTCTGCAAAACAACACAACCCAATGGACACTCACTCCTACGAAATATCTAAGGTCATCGGGAAACAAGAGGTACCTCACGAAGCACTGGTCCAAGATAACATCTCTGAGGTGGCATCCATGAAGTGTGGAAGGGTTCCAATGTGACATCCTTGTACGTACCATCATTGTGCGATTGGCCAGGTAAGTTTCATCCAGTCCAACAAGCTCCCAACGCATCAAATGAGCACAACGCAGATAGACAGACACGAAGAGGCGAATGATCAGAGGAATGGAGAGTATATTCCTGGAGGTACAGCAGTTTGTAAGCTTGATCAACCACAAGTGAATATATGCTGTTCAGGAGCAATTTATAGTGAAAGGAGTGACGTCAACTGATCAATAATTGGTTTTGTTGAATATTTTAGGTGTTTTTGAAATTGAGCAGATTGGTCGAATTTGCTCAATGTCAGATCTGTCACCACTGTTACAGATAGAAGTAATATACCTTCCAATGTGATGAATAATGAGTGGGGCTTAGTACTGGATTGTAGAAAATTTAGTATTTATGCCATTGACGTTCTGATAGAAGAACATTAATGTTATTTTGGGAGTCTAACAATTGAGGGCTCTCGTCAGCTCAGTTACTGACCTCTTGTAGCATACACCTCCCCCCGTAATGGATGCACCAATTTCCTGAATCTGGCCAGTTTGTACATCTGCTAGCTGTCCTGCTGCTTGGAGTAGAGCAACAACTTATCCAGAAGTGAACCCGAGACCACTAGCGTATCAATAATATATGCTCCTGATGGTGTCACTACCAGGTCAGGACGGTATCCACGATCTTCTAGTATCCACGATTTAAGGAGGGGTTCTAACCAAGTTGGCAATCCTTTCCGCCTTGCATATCCATCTAACAAACTCAGAGCAGCATTATGACGGGTTCATCTAGGTCTTACTCAGAATTTCCCTAACCATATTCAGAAATTTCCCCATCAAATACAAAATTGTCCATTTAAATCTCAGAATTTCGCATTTTAACTTTGTAGTAGTTCTTGGAACTGCTACGCGCACGCGGACCGAAACTTCATGGGCTCCGCCTCCGCGTGCGCTTCCCCAAGAGGCACGTTGTGAGACGAGTCGATCCCTAGCCGTCTTACAACTGGTAAGTCTCCTTTTCCAATATTTGCAGTTTCCTTAATATAACCCAAATTCTCTCTTGATTTCATATCGGACCAATATCAGATTCAATAAATCTATATAAACTCCAGTCCGATTTGTTGTTCATTAAAAAGACCCAATTCACCATTAATTTCTATTTTCAAGTTTAAATTATTGAAATAGTAAATTAGGTTTTTTGGGGTAGAAATAAGTGTTAATTATCATAGATAATTCCAACACTATTTCAACTTCAGATTACTCCTCAACAGTAATAACCGACGGAGCTGTATTATCAGGCCACCTTCTGTAATAGGTGGCGGGGGCCTGGGACAGCAGGATTTCGAAGTGGAATTCGTACCAGCTGCAAGTTAGTACAAAACTGTTATAAAAAATCTCTAGAAATGACCACAAAAAAGGGTAAAATTGACTAATTGATATTTTTTTCCAAGGTTACCAATTTGAAAAAGTTTATCAAACATGAACTACTAAATTTAGAACTTAAGTTCGAAATTGTACTTATTAAGGTACGCAGGTACGTTTTGGCAACACAAGCTACAAATCGGAAAAAACAAAAATTGTAAAAGTCTAAACGTACTTTTTGCACTGGAATATTAGTTAGAGATAGATCAAAATCTTTATTTTCTCCCCGAAATTCTTAAATGTCAACGTAAACGTACTCGTGATACGGGAATCTACGGAAATTATCTCATACAGTGATGCTGCGCGGCTAGAACTTTACTTTTTTAAAGCTCCTGCTATAATGAATTATTCCAATTTTCGTTTAGAACAGCATCAATCATCATATACTCACATCGATGACGTTCTGAAATTGAAACGGACAGTTTTGGAATTAAAATTTTAGTCTGAATGTTTTTTTTGGGTAACTCAGGAATTGCTTTGGGAAATGCTGAATTCGCCTTGGGAAAGTTTTTATTTAATTTTTAGGTCATTTTCGCCTTTTCTGCTTCTTAAACATTTTTTTTTCTTTTTTTTCGCATAATTAAGCAGGAACGGGGGGGGGGGGGGGCGTATTGGGGATCTGTTTTTAACAATTTCCTGGACACTGCGTCAGATGGATCTATTTGTCAATCTGGAATATGGAGTTTGCCTACTTTACTGTTTTATAGCACTGTTCACAAATATTTGGTCCTGGAAGTTTACTTTTACGGTTGATGATTGACGAGCCTTCCTGATTCACTGAGATTTCAGCAGCGACTAAAAATTTCATTTTCTTTTCAAATAGTTGATTGGTTCCGTGACCTACGTATATTCAATTAGACACAGCCCAAAGTCAATTTTCACGCGAGTGAAAAATGTGGATGAAAAGGAGGGCGGGGGAGTTATTCAAATTCCGTTACACCTACTCGGAATAATTCGGAATCCGGGTCGAGCCGTGTCGCGGAGCGGACTCAAGGTTCCCCTCGACTCGGGTTTGAGTAATAGACAGCTATAAATAAGATTTGTAGTGATATCGTGACGCTCTAAGGGTGGAGAAGAAGGTTGACAATATCGCCGGTCGCCTTCGCCCCTGGTACGGTCTTCCGTGACGCCGAAAGGGGCCGCTCCTATGAAATACGTCGAAGTAGTCACAAGGAAGTTGGCGGCAGGAGGGGGGCTATTAATTGGGGTTTAACTCCGTATCCTTTCTCTCCGTCCTGCCTTGTTAGTGAGAGAATGCGGCGATCGACTTCTCTCTCCCGTAAGCACTGCCGGCAAGTCGGGGTCTTCACGCACCTCCGCAACGTCGGAAAATTGGGGGCCCTACGGAACGATCTTTTTAGGGTAATTGAGCTTGCGTTAGAGTCGAATCTTGAAATGACTGGCAAACTATCTACCCAGTCGTGGAGATACACATTGATGGGAAAAGGAGAGACTTAAGGTAGAATTCATGGTCCTATTGAAAGGAAATGTGTTTGGCACTGTACTTAAGAACGGACCGGCTACTTGTCCTACTAAACTAAATGAACGCACTTGGTAGGCTCAAGTAGAAAAAATTAGGTATGAGAACGAACTTTTTATTCAGATCGAAAGTGTACATTTGATAGAACTTCAACTTGTACTTTTAATCTAGTTTAGAGCCTTCCAGTTAACAACTTTAGTTCGCGTTTATGAACGGATATACGGGAATATTTTCGAATACGGGTTTTGATTTAAGACGGACAACGCAACAAGTCGAAAAGTAATGGCGAATACGAAAAGAAAACTATCCAACCAGCAAAAAGGAGGGGACGTTTACCTTAGTACCAATTCCACCAAGAACAATCAACTCAAATGAGTTAGTACGCGCATATTCCTTTAAAGCGCATAATTATTATTTTATAATTTGAAATTATTTAATTTCAGTCGATCGGTGTTCTATTAGGTCTTTAGAAAATGTTAATGAATGAGAATCAACGTGGAGTGGAGATGGAGGCACGGAACAGCGATTACGTAGCGAGGCACACACAGAGCGTTATAGAAACGATCAGATGTCGTTTTGTCAGTTCTTCTTTCAGCCTGCGAAAAGTGAAGATCTGAGAAGCGAGTGGCTACTTGCGCTATTCTTAGTCACTTACTAACCAAATGTTGGATGTTAGAGCTGCAAATATGTTGTCGGAAGACCCCTCACTTTTGCACCTTTAGATGCGCTTCTTATTGCACTTTTTTGGGAAACTCAACCCGAGACCTTTCAGCTGACAGAATATAGTAAATAACAGGTAATTATAATCAATCAATAGACCTTTAATAATAACCGTATATGTATGTTTCGCATGGTTGCATTGGTATTAATAGGGTGAAGATAAAAGTTTGATATTTTAGTAACGTTGTCTGAAAATGAAAAGGGACTCACCTAAAGTCTGTCCCAGAACGGTGCGGCCGTCTTCCCCCAGACAGGCTCCTCGGGCGTCAAAGGGGTTGGTGAACTGCACGAACGCGTATCCTTTGTGCATGGAGATACCTGAAATCAATTTATTGTCCGCTATAATACAACTTTCTACTCATGAATCCAGTTGCAAGTTCAGAAGTTGATATTAATCGTAGGCAGTTTACTGAATAGGTAGGGATAGGGTCCGGCCACTTTTTACGAATTCCCTTCGTCAGACGAGGGACGCCTATTAGTCTTGGTCCAGGGGGGTGTGGGACGTCCCAAAAATGTGATTTATAAAACGATTGCACACAAATCCGCCTCCAGACCGGACCTCAGGATAAAGAGATGCGGGCTAAGTCATTAGCGACGAAGTTGGTTTCAAATAAAAACGGAGGGGTGATGGAACTAGGTCAAAATCCCAGAAAAGTGAGATTTATAAAATGAGTTCATGTTTGTTACTGATAATGACAAAAATCCGTGTAACTTTTACCGTGGAAAAATAGACAACGTTCCATCTTACTCCGTTTTTATTTTTATAAAGAGATGGGTGTATGTCTGTTTGCGTGTGTATGTGGTTGTATGTATCTACAAAAATGTTGGTATTGTGTCTTCATCTAGTCCAACCAGTTTCCAACTCTGAAACATTTTCTCATTAAATAACGTAATTTGAATGTTATTTCATTGTATTCCCGCACCGCCTCCCTGCTTTTCTAGTGTGCGTACCCATGCACTAACATCGTATCAGCGTACTCTTCATTGCTGAGAGTATTCGGCATGATGATCAACGTTCGAAGGTAGTTGGTAATGACCACGTTGAGGATGCAATGAAGGCGTGGACTCCATGGTTTTGTACGAACCTGAATCTATTCACTTTCTTCTCATCGAACGGGACAAGTGACTCAGAATTCAAAGGATTGATAAGGCCACAAAGCTCTCAAGTTGTAATTATATCATTTAAAGTCCATTTTTTGTGAAACGTCGTTTATATAGGAAAAACCACGTTTTCCCGCATACGAACGAACTTTTCTCCATTAAATTCTAGTGAGGAATTGGAGTCCACCGTTGAAAATGTGAGACCTGGCACATAATTTAGGACTACATGCTAAATTTTAAGAGTAGAATTTTATTAAACCTAAAGAGTATGAAAAAAGTGGTTATTTTGAAAATTTGACAAAATTGAATTTTCCGATTGATTTTTCAGCATTTGAACCAACTTACAATATGTTTTTGAAACACTAGGACGGTAGAGAATAATCAACACTCTTCCCAACGGTGTAATCAAAATTGACTTTTCTAGAGTACATAAGGTTAGTGAATTAAGATCGAAAATACGAAAAGAATCTTAAAATTGAAATAAGTCAAAAACGAAGCGTCAAAAAAATTCTATGAGGCACTTCTTGTCAGAAATGAGTTGTTGAATTTATCGTAGCCTGTGCAAGTTCCTCAAGTCAACACCCTGTAGATGACAAATTTTGTCGACGCTTCCCACCAATAAAATTCTTGACCAAATTTCATTATCCCTTTTTCGTTCGATCTCAATTTTACTTTTATTGCGCTAAAAACTTCGGAAATAACGTATTTCACGACGGAAGAGAAAAATTAGAGAGAGAATGATGCCGAAAAAAAGTGTGAAATTTTTATCATGAAATAGTGTTGGAATCAACACTTATTTCTACCCCAAAACCTAATCACTATTTCAATATTACTAATTTGAAAACTGAACATAATGGTGAATTGGCTATTTTTATTAATGAAAAGCAGATTGGAGTTTATTTAGATTTTCTTTAATATGATATACCCAAAGGAACGACTCGTGATCGTGTTTTTCGACATAAAAATAATCTTTCCCTCTTTTATCTGTTAGATATTCATCAAAATTCCCTCTTGACCTTTTAGGATCTGTTCTCGAATAGTTTTGCAGTGAAAGCGATTGAGTTTTAGTAGAATTTTTAATTCTTTTTGAGGGAGAATCATGTTGGAGATGAATGTAATGTTTTTTTTATTCTAGGGAAATAACATTAGCTTTCTTTCTGCTTATTTAGTTTAAGGGCAATTGAAAAAAAAATGTTTCAAAAAAATAAAATCAATTTTATGTTAGTTTTTTTTTTAATTTAGTAAAACACGATTGATTTGGTTAAACATAAGACTGCTTCGTCCTTCTGCTTCTAAACCGATTTTCATGATTCTTATTTTGTTCAATTAAGGATTTGGTCTAGTTTTTTTTTAACGATCTCATAATTGTTTACAAGCAACAAAACCTTGGTTCGGTTCCATCTGCAGATAATAATTTCATAAAATTTCATATTGCGGTTAGAAAACTGAGCGGTGCGGAAATGACGTTGGAGAGACCACCATATTACAAAGTGGACGCATCCGTTGTGATTCCTATTTTCAACGATTTGTGTTTGGAAATTTGACCAGCGGCTGCCAACACTGTTAGGAGGAAGACATTGGGCAACCAAAACATTGGAGTGCCCCGTAGAACGACAACAGTTATGGACAACATCAGCGATAGAAACCCAGCTCCATTCGATTTAGATTTTATTCTGGCATCGGCAGAGCAAATAGTCTACAAAGACGTTTACTTTTGGTTACTCAGATACCTGAGTACAATCAACTGTGATTTAATAAAATATTTATTATTATCAGATAACTAAAGATATGTACTTACAAATGAAAAATGTATTACCCAATATGGCGTAAAAATGTAATCTTGAGCCAATAAAAATTATTTAAAAAAATAATAAAATGAAATAAAAAAGTTTGATTGTATAAAAAATAGTCTTTGTAGGTTTGCCAAAAATTATTGACTGGACGCTGCAAACAAGCCATTAAAAATCAGCTGAGCATTCCAGTTTGAGGTTTTTTGAATGTGCAAACTATTTATAGACTCCTGACGACTGTTTTGAACAATCAGGCTCCTCGTACTCAGAAAGTGGGTACGCTAAATAGTACGATGGTGAGAAGCCAAGTCATCAATGAAACAAAAAACTGTCGCTACGTATTGCGGTTAGAAAACTGAGCGGTGCGGAAATGACGTTGGAGAGACCACTCGGGCCGTTTTATTTAGAATCGCACCCAAACCCTTTGAGTTGTAGTGAACTCTATTTCAAGTCTTCTTGAGTAAGCATGTCACGGGGATTCTAAAGGGAATGTTGACCCAAAGCCAAAACGCTCGGGTGGAAAAGGCCTTGTGTTTCCTTCCCGGGCCATTCCCGGTGTTTCTTCTCATTATCCCAACAACTGATGATTATTTAGTTATACCATATTCCAATGATTTGAAGCTTCTGTCACGGACATAGGATAGAGGTACATTGACATAGCACATCGAAGAACCATTAGCACCTGCATGCGCAAACGTGAAATTCCAAGGCCAATTGCCACGGTTTTCAACCGGTTTTAATGTTAATTTTTGGGGGATTTGTAGACCATAATATGCATCGTTCACTTCACTCTGGGTATTGTGAGGTGATGACATGATATAGTTGCCCCTTCCATTGAGCTGAATGCGGTAATGCCCGCCACGCTCAGATGACCCGGACGCTTGAAGGCGTCTGATTCATCAAGGCGACGGAATCAAGAATTGAAATGGGCGAACTAACCTCATCCACATAATGCAGTCCATCATAGTTTTCTCAGGTTTTTGTGGATCTTGCTAAAATTTAGAAGATATTTGGCAAATTCATCCCACGGTTACCCTTCGGAGCAATGAATAAAATGAAAATTAGCCTCAGGAATTTCGAACCACCATTGTCTTTAGTTCTTTTTCTTATTCTCTACTAATAATTCTCTACCGAGAAACGGCGAAAAAAAATTGGGGTAATCCCATCAGTTACCGAAGAAAGTACCAGCGGAGAAACAGAAACGATATTACAAGGTAGATATTAGGGAAAAGTTGCGTATATCACCGGCGTAACCTCAACTCGGCAGTTACATTAGGCTAAGGAGAGAAAAACACATAAGAGGAAGTAGAGCGTTTATTTATCTTTTTAAAGCTAACGGCAACAGGAAAGATGCAAATTACAGTGTGGTATTCAAAAGCGTTTTCTGTGTACGCTGTTGGTAGATTTAAGGTGTCGTTTGGGAGAATAAAATCTTCGAAGGATCATATGAATTTATTTTTGTTTTTCCCCATTAAACGAGAACCATTTTTATAGGGTGTACAGATAGCTGTCAAACATAAAGTGTGCGAGTTTTCTTAGTACGGAATAGTAGGGTTGGATATTCTGAGACCGAAGAGAAGTTTGTTTTTTTGCATATATATACACAAATATATATATGTAAAATGTGCTGAAACCCTTCAAACATCCTTGTGCAGTGTGCCATACAAAGAACAAGAAAGAAAAATTACGGCATGAGAAGTATCTTGCACGACCTAAATCAAGGTCTTATCATCCTCTCTCTAGGGGACTCGTTCAGTGCTTTATTAACATTCAACCTTCCCTCCCGTAAGAGGAGATTTGAACGGAATTATAATTTCGAGGAAAAACTAAATGGACCAGGACAAGGGGGACTGGGGGCGGTACGAAAAGAAAGCGATGGTCTAAACGATTTATATAATATCAGACGACAGGAAATTAAAAAGGAGCATCCAGGAAAGCGATAAAAACATCCACCTCCCCCCTCGCCCATCCAGCATTTTCCTTTAGTTAACTGAGAACGTGTAAAAAGCCGTTTGTTCTTTTTTTCATAGCTTTTCCCCGAACCCCCTCCCCAAGTATTTTTTCCTCCCTCACTCTTTTTCTCCCTACTTTTAAGGTGGTGGTAAAACTTTTATAGGGGTTGCTAAGGCACTCTTTCCTGAAGGGTTTCCTTCAAAAAACCAGATCCGACCTTTTAACTTATACAAGTGAGATAGGATTAAAATATGTTTTTTCACGGGAGTTTATTGCTCGGAAGACACCGGCGCTGTTTTGAAGGGAGGAAGGTGGCGTAATGGGTAGCAACGGGAGGTGGTTAGGGAGATAGGGAGAGAATCTTTGACTCGGATATGCGGAAATTACAATCAAGATAGAGGTGCTTAAATTGACGTACTTATCATACTTCATTTTGTCGATGTTACGTCACTATATCAATACTGTTATACATCCCTCATATTTATGGCAAATTGGTTGGGTATATTCAGGAATAGTATAGGAGTTCAACAACACCGAAGAACCTTAATAGTTCATTACACGCAAGGGAAGGGCAATCGGTAAAAAAATATAGACTTTTTGAATCGTTCATGAATCGGTTCTGAAGAATCGATTCACAAAAATCGGTTTCAACTTTCAACTCAATAGCAAAAATAAACCATAAAAATAGGCTATTGAGTATTGTATAATAATATATATATTTTCAATGATAATGTAGGGAAATGTAGAAATTATAATGTAGACAAATTATTATTAAATAAAAAATTGAGATGAAAATTCTTTTCGATTATTTGAATAAGTAGTGGGAGAAGATCTATGAGCATTGAAAATGCCTCAGTAATTAGAACGTGTTTTATTGTGTTGATGAAATTACCACTCGGAAAACGCAAATCCGAATCTTCTCCGAACGATTCTTTGAGAATCAAATCTTCATCGCCGATTCAGAATCCATTCAAAAATTGAGACTTCTTTTTTACTAATTGACTGATTGCCTATCTCTTAGGAGGGAGAAAATGTTTCAACAAGATACAAGAACAATAATTAACGAAATTAGCATAAAATCGCTTTTATGGAATACCCCGATTGTAGAAAAAATCGTAAAAAAGTATCGTTTCTCGATTTTATTGTATGCACAAACATCGATTTTAAACATCAATGTTTTTACCAGGAAACTTTTTTTTAGAAAAATCGAAAATCGGTTGACCTAGCCTATTACACGCAGTTCGAGCTAAAATTCCTTGGATCCTAGAAACACTTTCAGTATCGGTATCATATATACCAAACTTATATACCCAATTCTGGAGAAATTTTCGTAGCCATTGAAATACTGTTTTTTAATTTCGTAGAAACGGCTTTAATTAATTCCGTTTTCACCCTCTCAGCTCCTCCGCGGTATTTCACTCACCCTCAAACCACTGCACCCCTCAGCTACAATTGTTCCATACACGACTAACTAAACGCCAGGTATTATAGTTATTGATATACCAGTCTGAATGCCCTTTTGATTCCACGTGTCAACATCCATAACGGTTGCCCACCTCGAAAATTGGTATTTGAAGCCTCCCCCACCCCCCTTCCTCACCACTGCTATGAATCACCGCGAATTTATCACCCGCGATCGGGTCGTATCGTCCGTAATCACCCGGGCCGAAGGAAGGGGAGAGAGGGGGGACCTATTATTCAGGCGTAATTGAAGGTTTCCTCTCCGCATCGCCTCAGATCCCGTCCTTCCCTATGACAAACGATGTTTCATTCAAGTTCCCGAAAGCGCACCCTCCACAACGCCCCTCCTTTGGAAAGCGTGAATTTAAACCCTCCCAATTGTTAATAATCCTCCTCGATCCGAACTATTCAAAACAGTTCGACCTAGACAATGAGATTAATCGCTAAAAAATTCCCCTACAAACGAATACAGTTTTGTCACGTTTTTTCCTCTTTTCCGTCTATTATTTCTCCGTCATTTCTCCCCCTCTCGCCACTGGTCTCTCCTCTTCCACCAAACGGCGACCCGGGAATATTTTTTAACGGGCTTTCGTACCCCGCGAATATTAATTCCCGAGCATTCATAATCTGAATCAACAAGACCACCGCTGTATGAACACAGTTGGCAGTAATAGTATTTTCCTCTCTGGAAATAGGTAGGTCTTTATCTAGATTTATTGCTGTACTGAACTTCACATGAAAATTATAACGCAGAAAGTTTTGTGCAACATCCCCGGAGTTGGTTTTCCTTAAATATTTATCAACTTTCATTTAAATGAATTATTTAGTTGATAATAAAGCACTGTTCAGCTTAATATATAAGCGTACTAGCAGGAAAACCCGTTGTTTAAAATTCAACGGTTAGAATGAAGGCACTCTTGCAGAAGTTTTATTTTATATCGGGTAGAAGAATAAAGAAATTATTCTCGGATCCTAATCAGGTGATAAAGGTGGCTTTCACTTAGTTAACCCTCTCTCCTGTAAGGCAGAAATAATTAGTAACCTCTATGGGGTAGGAATGAAATTGATTTCAAATTAAATAGTAGATGTAACACAACAGCCTTAAACCTCATTGTAAACATCATACTTATTACATTGTATTCGATTATTATACATTCTACTATCACAAACAAACCTACATTCAGGTTATGTCATGTTATGAAAGTAGCAATGTATGAACAGGCTGTGAACGTCACCTAACAGACTTATGTCCCATTGTAAACATCATACTTATTACATTGTATTCGATTATTATACATTCTACTATCACAAACAAACATATATACAGGTAATGTCATGTTATGAAAGTAGAAATGTATGAACAGGCTGTGAACTTATGTCACAAATCAAACTTATATACAGGTAATGCATGTTATGAAAGTAGCAATGTATGAACAGGCTGTAAACGCCACCTAAGAGCCTTATGTCCCATTGCAAACGTCATACTGATAACTTTACCAAATACGATTATCACGTTTTATTATCATATATACAGCTGTCATTTTATAAAAGTGAACAATTCAGTGCTTGAACAATCTTGCAGTTAGTGATAATTACTGACTTTCCCTGTGGGATAGGAATAAGATGGTTTTCAAATGAAGTAGTAAATTTAACGTTACAGCCTTAAGGCCAATTGGAAACATCGTTTCGAACTTGAAATATGCGGGTTAAATCTTCCATCGCCCTGTCCATTGCCCAAGATACAGTTGAGTGTCGGGGACACACAATACTTTCAAATATCCTCAACATTTCTAATCTAATAAGACTAGTTAGGTGGACTACGCTAGTTTTACGTGTGGTGGAGGCGTTTGTGTGTGCCCCTCCCTTCTCTTGCTCTACAAACATTTAGGAGTACCTCAGGGGAATAGTTGTGCAGTGATACCGGCGGAGTAAAAATGAGTTGTTCGCTCTCAGCTCTCACAAGAAGGCTTGTTTTGACGATTTTTGGCTTGACACTACATATGATTGCGCTAAGTCAATTCGGTAGCACTAAAAAAATTTGTTTTATACAACTATTGCCCACGAATCCTGCCGAATCGTTCACTATTTTTCAAGTAAGTGCATGGGTGATTAGATAAGGCTGAACAATTTTCACTAAAATACTGCTTAAATAGTCATTAATGTTCAAGGACTGTTCAATAATTCAAGTGTCAAGAGTTGAATAATTTTTTCAAATGGTTCAAAATTGTTCTTCGTAATGAATAAATTTATGAAGTCCTAAGTATTGTAGTTTTTATGCTTTTCGTCCTCTTCAAAACTCAAAAGATGGCCATGAAACAAGGGCTTTTGGCACACTACGTCACTTTTACGTAGACACCTGTAATACTCGATTCTGGAAGTCCACCTAATAAAGGTTAATGAATGGACTTGTTAATTTGTATTCCAAATTCCTCATTCTTTCAAACCGACTAGATGGCCTCTTCTTCAACTTTGTGGCCTTTCAACAAACTATCCCTGATTTCGAAAAATGTGAGGTCAGTAGAGCTCGAAAAGTTCAACTTGTAAGACCTAACTAGTGTTTAAACAAATTTATCAACATACACGTTTTGGTAATTGATTTCCCGCGCTCCAAAAACATAATACATACATATTTGTCATTAAGGCAGGGCTAATTAGTGACTTTTTAGTAGAAATAACATTGCTTTTAAATGAAGCACTGAATGTAACGTAACCGTCTTAAGGCCCATTGCAACCATCATACTTATAACATTGCAGGCTAAAACAGATGCAGACGATTGCACAAAGTTTTTATATATCTTACTATCAAATAGACAGCTAATTCATGGGCTATGTCATGTTATGAAAGTAACAGTGCATGAACAGGCTGTGAACGTCACTTAACAGCCTTAAACCATGATGTAACATCATACACGGCCAGTATAAAGATTTATATGCAATAGTAAAATATATGAGGATCATATCTTGTAAAGTTATTAGTATGAGTTTTACAATGGGGCTGTTACGTGACTTTCACAGTGTTCAAGCACTGTCACTTTAAAAATATGACAGAGGCTAAATATAGGTAGCTGTATACTTGATAGTGAGGTAGGTATATGAAAATCGTATCTCTCAAAGACCATATAACTTCACAAGATACGATTCTCATATATTTTACTATCACATGTAAAAAATCTGTATATTGCCTTATGTCATGTTGTGAAAGTGAATGACCAGGCTGTTAACGTCACGTAACAGCCTTAAGCTTGATTCTCCCGAGCTACGTTCAAAACATCATACATATAACATTGCAAGAAACGATTCTCACACATTTTAGTAACGTCAAAACCGCACTCCAGACATGGTTCCAATTTATCATGTGGCGTCGCCCCACGTCATCCTACTATGTAGGCACCTTTGCCCATCTTGGCTTTTGATTCAGCTTCAGACGACCGTGAAACCGTTTCTAGAGCAGGTAGGGCGGGCACCATAACACATAACAGCAGTTGATATGCCGCCTGGCAGCGGAATGGTCGCAAGGGGGATTGAGGCGGAAGCCCTGGATATGTGGGGAGGGGGTAAATACGGCAATAAACTGCAAACAGTAAACCTCCCCTCGTAAATACTCTATTGTCAACGGCGGATTTCCACTGGTAATTTCTCGACTGGTAGCGCGAGGCAGGGCTGTATTAAACTTCCCACTCCTGGGAGCCCGTCCTGGGCCTCACACTCACCTATGGTCCAACCATGGGATCCTGCCAATTATCATTCAAACTTATTATGTAACAACAAATTTCTACCAACTTAGTTGGGTAATATTATATTACTTCACTATGAGATGTATATACCTATTTTTAATATTTTTTTTATTGCAAGTTAATGGCAAATTAGGACTATTGACCGCATCATTGGGTGGAAAACTCCCGTTGTATCCTTCAGGAGCTTAACGGGAGTTGGACCATTGAATAGTCGCCTGCGGCGTATGACGTCAAAAGCCGCAATGGCAGCCCTGCCTACAGATTTCTAAGATCCGTCGACTACCTTAACACTAGCCCATGGATTACCATGAAGAACGTTCAAATTACTGTCTGTTTCAACTGTAGGAATGGCTGTCAAGTCAATACAATTAAAAACGGGCTAATGGGCTACTAGTTATTCGAAGATAATGGTTGGGAAAGGTAAATAAATCTCCAACCTGGACGCCAAAAATCCTTAGGTTCGACACTAGAATACGTGGTGTACTACTATTTGATGTTCATGTTCAAACGCTAAGTATTCAAACGTTCATTATTCTCAAACGCTCTCCTGTTTTCTGTAAAGGATTAAAACTCGTTTAAGCTAAGTGCAATTTAGTATATCTTGATCCTGAGAGAGATTCTAGTGGCAAAACTTGAGTTTTTACAACACCCTTCTTCCCCATTCTCTAAATTATGATTTAATTGAACTCTCTTCCATAAGGAAATGTTTGCCTATTTTAATTTAGATGTCCATAGAAGTCAATGAAGAAAGGGTTCCCAAGTCCTAAAACGAAATACATTACTTGTTTATTGATGGAAGCCACCTTCAGGGGTCCATAGTAGCATACATGTTCTTTAGGAGTTATGGCCATATTAGCGACGCAATGTCGGAAATAACGTTTGCCGAATTCAGCGTGTTACATAGATTCCTGTCTAGGTTATATTAAGTTATAGAACAAAAATAATCTCGATGTTTTCTACATTTTCTCTCCTTGTTGTTTTTTTTTTTTAAATAATTTTTTGGCTACACCTTTGGAAACCTGATGAAATGTAAATAGTTTTTACTGTTCTTGCAAATGGTTGTTCAATTTTTTATAGAGGGCAAAATCAGATTGAAAAATCCAAATTTTAGAAATTTACAAAGTTTGTGGTTTGACTTTTTTCGGTTTCTCAAACCTATTGAAGTTTGATTTGGCATCAAGGAGTTAGGAACTTTAATGCTCTTTCCAACAGCATCCTCAGGTTAGAGATACTCAAAGAATGGCTATTTTTGGAAATAAGGTTGAAAACACGACAAAAATCTTAAATCGTCAATCACTCTAGAACGAAACCTCTGAAAGAGAATAGAGGTTAGGTACTTGTAGAATCGATCCCTGGAGTCTTACCTACAATGTCGAGACACCCTGTATGTTATTTGAGTTAAAAATTCGACATAAGTAAAGAGGAAAGGATTTTCGATATTTCAAATCATGCTTTGTCAAGAATAGATGAAGAAACAGCGTTTCGGGATATTCCTCGGAACCGAAATTGTACCAATCTTTCTCTGGCAGCTACGTCGAATTTAGTAATCAATGAGGTTGAGTTTAGAGGCCGATTTGATTCCAGCACCTACCAGAAATCTTTCAGGAGTCTTTTCTGAATGTTTCAAAACAAATTTTTATGAAGAAATTGGTCGAAAATTGTCAAAGTTATTGCAATAACTTGTTTTCTACAAAGATTTCATTTGAAGGGGAGCAGTTAAGAGCAAATCTTCCGTATCGAATCTTCAACCGATTCAATGGATGGAAGAACAACACGAGCGTTCAGAACTGTGTTCACAAGGACTCACGGCGCCCAAGTCTAGGAAAGTATGTTTCAAATAGTAAACACAGAGATAAAACCCTGCTCGTGCATATTTATACGTTGAGCGATACGTCCTACTCCAGAGATTATACATTTACTCCGAGGGATCAGGTAAAACTTGCCATCCCGCTTTGTCGAACGGGGCTCGGAGCCGGCAAACAATCCCGCTGTAGAAGCCCCGATGACAATCCTCGAGTTCAACGGATTTTACATTATTCATTCCGCCGCCAGCGCCTTTTCTCCCATTTCAGCCTCCCACCAGCTACAACCTCGCCTCTATTTTCCCCTTTGGATATTTCATTAGCCCTGAACCCTCAACAGGGTGACTCGGTGTCTTAAAGGGGATGATGAGAATCAAAATCCTACCGGGTTTTAAGCCACATCGCAAGAGCGTTCTCCGAGAACTCTCATTGTCGCACAATTTCTCTCGACGTTTTCGCCCTATCTTGGGCCATTCAAAATGAATAAATCTCTTCCATAATTATTATCATCACAAGCACGTGTTGAATCTACTACCATTTCATTCAGGTTCGTTACTCTCACATCACCGCCTTAATGAATTTAGATCTTATATGACGATGTCACCCTCAGGCTGGATTCAGTTAACACAAGAACAACGCGTAAAAGACATAGTTCACAACCTTACAATCGGAAGATCTAGGTCTGGCTTGCGCCATGTTTACAATGTGTCATTGGGGAGTTGGTTGAGTGTCAAGAGGCTTCCCTTACCTTCTTTTAACGTATTTCCGCCGCCATGGAAGATTATATTTCATAATATTCCCATTAGAGTGCTGAACAAGCCCTCAACCAGTCCGACTCGAAGGAAATACGGTTTCATAACAACAAAATCAAATGAAATTATTTCCTATTGGTGCACGATTGTTACATCTTGGCGTAAATATATGATGTTTTAACGATGATCATATCTTGTTTCAACACCGTCGTGTAATTAAACTAAATTAATTTTATATTAATACCGGAAGATTCGAATGTATTCAATATTAAAAAAAAATTAGTAGAGCATATAATATTATATTTGTTTCACGTTTCGCTGAATCGTATGGTGACTCTCTTCTCCAATTTTCACAGCTGAAATAGTTGAAATCCTCACACAAACAAGACAGCTCGATCAATGGTCGATTTAAAAATTTAAAGGCGTTGATTTAAATATTAAGAGAACAATAAAACGAGGGTGATAACGAGATTACAGTGATAAACAAAAGTCCTACCTTCGTCTCGTGGGAGGACCTTCCGGCAGGATGGATCCCGGTAAACTCTATCATTAACAACTGAGATCTCCGGTTTATTGAGTAAACGATATTAAAAACTTAGGTGAAGCCCCCAAAAGATCTTTTATATTTTTCCAGTGCAAAAACTTAGCCTCTCAATATGAATAATTGTTTCATGTCAGTGCAGTATCAACTAGCGTAGTATTTTGTAATGAGAGTCGAGACAATTCACTGATACGTGTGTCTGAAGCCTTGGAAAGGAATCTTGCTGTTACTTCAGTCAAGACCGCTCTCTCTTGGATGTCCATCTGAAGTGAACTTGTAATGGAAACTTCACTCTTCACTACCAAACGGTCCGACCCATCGCCTAACTCTTAAATCGAAGACGGAAGTGCTCTCAGTTATCTGCCACCTGTTGGACTGAGGGACGCTGGGAGTCGGAAGGCGGAGATCCTCTAATTTACCTTTAGTGGTCCTCGGCCATTGTAAATCACCATTCTCCAGCCGATCGGAAGGTCAGTGCCTATTGAATTACACTGCGGAATCAGGTATGTCGCAAAATCTGATTCTTTCTCTGGCTAGGACGAAACTTTATACTGAACTCACAGAGAACAACGCAAAATGTGATAACTCATGCAAATTAAATGCATAAATGCAATGCAATAAACTGAGTACATGGTACGTTTCTAAACACAGCTATAAACATTTAGACTCTTTCGAAAGAAAATAAACTAGATGAATTCAACGAAAATCACCAGTTCAGTCAGAAACAATGGTTCTGCTACTAATAACTGCCTATAAAACTTATAGCTATTTACGTCATAGAGCTACCCTTGAATCTATAAAACTCTCCTCATAACTATATAGCTCTTAACATTCCCACAACATAAAGCTACCTTATAGAGCTCACCTCACAGTTACACTTTCGAGGGACGCTTGTAGCTGAACTATTGAGGCCTTTTATAGTTACACACTGGAGGCCACTTCAAAGCTAAAGTGTAGAACTATTCCTACACATAATTTTCAAAGGCCCACCACATCATCCCACCTGTCTTCAGTACACAGGACAACTTACAGCTACACTAGAAATATGGAATTAAAGCTAAACTATATAGAGATTCGTTGCCTAAACTCCCTCAAAGGGCAACAAACTGATGCTGCTATGGGTACCGGGCCATGAGGGGATAGAGGGCAACGAGGAAGCTGATCGCCTTGCTAAAAAGGGATCAGAGTCCAACCCAATTGGATCTGAACCCCAACTAGGGGTTAACAAGAGTTATGTAACTCAACAGGTTCAGAAATGGGAGGACAAAACACGCACAGAACACTGGCACAACGCTCCTAAGCAGAGGCAAGCCAAGCGTTTATTTATTTATTTATGCATAAACACGGGCTAAGCCCAGTTAAAAAGAAAAATAAATTGCTGTCTCTATAGAAAAAAACAAAAGTAACATGGTTTTGCGAAGTTCATCATCTATTCTTTTTTTTTTAGTAATACTGAAAATGTCCACATTTTGGAGGTGCTCATTTGCCAGTCTCATAATTCTTGAAGGCGGAGAGTTGACCATATAATTGGTGCGGTTATGGGGAAGCCGAAACAACAACAACAATTACGAATTCCTGGAGGTTCTAGCAGGTACTCGGAATGTGAGGGATGCAAGGAACTCCGGCGAATCAACCCGATTCAGCAAACCTTGTGGATAAAAAGAAGATCCTGCTCCATCCTCCTTACGGAAAGCCGGCGGATACCCAGAAATTCACCAACCTCACGATGCGGGAAGACGTAATCGACTGTTCGAAAACACTCATCCAGGTGAAACTCGTTGTATATCGTCCTCAAGAATTTCTTCTGTATCATCTACACCGATTCCTCATGGACCTGGTAGATAGGAGACCATATAACAGTGGCGAATTCGAGGAGTGGTCGTACCAGGGAAATTTAGAGGAGCCTCACTGCGTCGATGTCGTCGAAATCCCGGGATGCCCTCCACGCAAAACCAAGCATTCCATGGGCGCGGGCAACAATTGTGTTAATATGAGGAACAAATGTGAGAGACACGTCCAAGGATACACCCAAATCCCGAACGACAGCTGCCCTCGATAATACCCGGCCTCCTCTCTATTTCAAGGAAACGCGCTAAAGCCCTTCTATCATTGAGGCGCAAAGACCTTCGCAAACTTGTGGGTCTTCTTACTGGCCACTGCCCCCTAAGGTACCACCTAAACAAAATGGGTAAGGTCAGGACAGTAGAATGCTGGCTCTGCTGCGAAGAGGCGAAAACAGCAGAACACATCCTCTGTAATTGTCCTGCAGTTGCACCAACTAGATTCCGGCATTTCGGAAAGGGTGCCCTAACGCCCTCTGATATTGCCTTGGAAACGCCTGAAAACCTCCTACACTTTGTGAACGAAGAGGTTATTAAAAAGGTTTTGAATTAAAATGGGAACAGCGTCACAATAGATCCTAGTGGTCTCAGTGACCAGGGGCTCCTCCCATCCCTTGTCGAAAAAAATATAAATAGAGAAAGATTCCCTTATAGCTACACCATTGAGCTCCCCTTACACCTACATTACATATGTCACCTTATGGCTACGGTATAAAACTACCATTATACCTACACCATATAGTATATCCCTATATAACTATGCCATAAAGCTACCCTTGCAGACCTCAAATAGTCCCGCCACAAAAACTTCTAAAATTACAAAACTTTTAAAAAACCAATAAATTTGGAATTTTACAAAAATTAATTTTTTGACTTCAGTTTCAAATCTGAACTTCATTCAAATTATGAGTTCCACTAGAATGGATTGGTCATTACCCGCTATATCCCACTTCCCAACATCAAATTCAAAATTTCTGTGGTTTACTACACAAGGAAAATTTGTTGGACGAAAATTGGGATCGTTGGAAAAAACAAATGAAAATGGAAAAGATGTAACGGTTTACCATTACCCCGAGTCATGATTATAGTTGAATGTTATGAAATATGTTTCAAAAGTAGACGTCCTAAAAAAATGCTAGGAAACATTTTGATCGGAATTGAGTGGGAGGGCTCTCCAATAAATAGTGTTTTAAATTTTAATTGATTTCATTTTTATCAGTGCGCGGAACGCACTCTTTCAGTATAAGTTTCAAATGTCGCATGATTTACGGATTAAACAAAATTGCTAGTATTTGGATTCATGGCAGTTTTTCTAGGGTCAGAAATATTTTAAATGCTACGGTTTCTATTCATTTCCTTTATAGCTGTACGTGGGAGCCGAATGAAGAAAGGACGTGGTACCACGAACAGTTGGATCCTCTCTGTCCCCCCTGAAACACCTCATGAGGTTTTAATTTGAATTCCTGCGGAAGACCTTTGGATTCCTGGGATGCCTCCGGGGCCGACCCTCTTATACGCCCTTCTCTTCTTCCGCTCGTCGTTCCTGTCCCGCTCTCACGCTTTTACCTAATAGACTTCTCCGCCTTTCGGCGGCCGCCCTTCCTCGCTCGAGATGGGGGTCGAGGACAGGAAGCTATGAGGAACCTCAAATTGAGCTTCGGCTGAGGGAGGACATCGAATGACGGATGCCACCGTGGAGGCATCGTGTTTCGGCGAGAACCCCAGTTCCAGGGCCCTGGTCATCAAGGATCCACAGATTAAGGAAATTTTCTTGGAGAAATTCTTCACCAGCGGCTCCAAAAATGTCTAGATAAAAGTTTTCCAAACGGAGAACCTTTTACCGATACACTTATGCCATTATGGTTTTTTCTCCTTACCCATGGTTTTTACAATCGACCGTTTTTCCAGCACCTGTTGAGTTTCTTACTCTTTTCTTCAAACACAAGGTTATACATATTTGGGATATGGGCAGATAAACATCCTGAAGGCAGCTCACAATTTATCTCTTCACCTGATAAACTGCTCAATTTACGATTGGAAAGAAGCCTTCGCAGTTTCTTTGCTTATAGCGTGGAGTCACCCCCCATCTCCCGTGGAACCTTTTAGAGTAAGGCAGAGTGTTAACTCTAGGTGCCATAAAAAGTTCTATTTATATTTCAGCACTTTAGAACGATTAGAAACGCGATTGGAAACTGATCTCCACATCTTGTAATTGACTTCCCGATGTCCGAAGACAGTTAGATGACTCCTTGTGAAATTTTACTTGTGAACATCAACATTTATTATTCCTATTCTACGGAGCAGAACTTCATATATAGCTCACGAAGTTTTGCCCGACCATGGGTTATTCTATATCCTTTAACTTGTTACGACACAAAGGCATCTTTCGCCGCTTCTTTGTCTGTGTATAGCGTCGAGTCACCTCACACCCCCCAAGGAACCTTTTAGAATAAGAGAGATATTGGAGCAATTCTTATATCGGGTGGCTTATTCTTCAATGGGCATAGAATAGAGTAGATAGGGGCTTACGCACCGCCTCAACTTAAATAAGTTGTAACGTTATGATTTATCCATCATTTTGTTTTCCTATTCTTCATGTCTACATTTTCAGAAGCTATTTATTGTTTCATTCTGAGACACTGTAATGGTCCATTACTTCAATTCTCTCATTTATTTATCCACATATGCCTCTGCTGGAAGTCTCTAATACATCAAAACTCCAGAAGTTCTGGTTGTCGTGGTGAGCTTACATGCACCCAGTTTGATTGGTACGGTTTTAAAATCGACCTGCTAATGGTCAGAGTTCGACCAGCAAGACCAGGATTCTGACACTCTCAAGCGAGCTTTATTACTAAAATCCCGAGGTGACCAGTGAATCAAATAAATATAATTTTATATGAATGGTTCAAATGGTGGCCTTGTGGAGGCCACTCCGAATGCAAAACCGTTGTTCCTACTGCACACTACTATATGTACGAACCTGCGATGCATATGGGGAGTTTCCCTCATCGATTTTTGATTCTGCTACTCCTATGCTTAAACCTGATCCTTTTAGTTATAGGGGTATCCTTTGGGTGTTGGAGGCTTGATCGACTCACCACTTGGGAGGTTCAACTACTCACTCCATCGCGTCCTTGCCAGAAACAACGACCTACAATATGTTAATGAACAATTTATCCCTCTCAGATCACTTTTCACCCGCTGTAAGGTAATGTGTACAACCAGAAATACTTTCTTTCCTGGATAGAAGAGCTTCAGTCAACATATGCATCCCCTCCCCGTACTCTTGATCATTCAAGACTCACACGTACAGAGTAAATGTTTTGAATTCAGAAAAAAAAATTTGATGTGTGTAATTATGCGCCTGGGACAGCTTCATTCGGATCCAGGAATATGGCTATCACGTTTGCAGCGTTAATAATCTCCCTGGAAAAGGATGAGCAGGCAAAACAGTCGTTAAGTCCTCACGTCCGCAAATGTTGACAAACCCTTCTCCAAGTCCCCTTTGTAGCTCGGAGTCGAGAGCCTCATTTCCATTGTGTACACATCCATCACTGCACAACGCGACATCTGTAGCACTTGATGGAAAGGACTTTAACACTCACAGCGTATCACCGCCCTTTCCCGCGCCACTTTTCGTTTAGTTAACTAAAAGCCGATGTCAACCCCGGGGACCTTCCCTCGATGAGAGTCAATCGAGGATTACATGTTTATTCACGGCTCTTAACCACTGAAATGGATTTGTAATTGGTTTGGGTCTGGGCGTTGAGAAAACAGAATTACACAACGTTATTATCGCCACCTCCTAATGTTGACACACGCGATACCCGGCCGAGTGGCTGTTTTTACAAGCTAATGACACCTGTTCTTTGAAATTCATCGAGTTTAACTGAAATTAATCATCAATGCAGTGTGCAAAGATTACACGGTGGAAGCAGGCAACCTTGAACGAAGATCAAAGAAAACCAAGAACTATCTGATTTTCCGCTGTAATGAACCCAATTATAAATGTTCCAGTCTTGGGTGTTCATTTGCAGTTGCTGTTTCTGTTCTCCACTTCAAACCCTTTACGATACGATCTGAAACCGTCAGGCTCCTCTCTCTAACATTTCAAAAATAAAAAATAAAATTAAAAACACAGCAAATTATTACATAAAGGTCCACTATTTTCTTACTAGATAACCCTCAAGTGATGATCAAGGGACTGCTAGAACTGGAGCAATATACACTCAAAATGGTATGTATAAATCCAAATGAAAATCGAACATATAAAATAAAAACAAAGGCAATCAGAATGGTTTCGCTCAACTGATTTGAATCTTGGAAGATGGCGTTATGTATATTTCAATCGTATAGAATCGACTGTGCCACTTGGACTACCGCTAGCCACGCGATCAAGCTCAAACCTCCCGTTGAACTTTGAGGCACTTCAGCCCGACCGTCTACCTGACTTGTTTTTCAAATGGTGAGCGAACAGATGATCATACATCAACCTGAGCGTTTTTCGATTCTCAGAAGGATTTTTTATTTGAATTAAGCTAAAAGCTAAGCTATTATTTTGATGGTTACAGATATTTCGAACGTTTTGATAGCTCGGGTTACATTGTTCCACTTTACGTACGGATAATCACGTTTTTAGAATCATAATACAGACAATGTAACTCAGTAACAATGTAACTTTCTAATGGTGAAAGAATTTCAAAATCGCTCAAGTGGTTTTTGAGTTAAATTATAGCAGACAAACAAAACATCACATATTCCGTCTTCGTAGCTACTAGCTGAGGTGCGGCAGGGTCTTTCGTTCGTCTTTACTCGAAAATCAGTTGTATAATCCAATAAATTTCTCAAGATGCTAAATATTTTTGTTGACCTCTACCCCGTGACCCCTTGCTGTTTCAATAAACCTTCGCGAATAGCAAAGTTCAAGTTTTACGGGTCAAACTAGTTCGGCAGCTTATGGGTCAAATTGGGGCTCTACTGACTATGAAACTTCCTTTGCCACTGCTACCTTCTTACCCATACCCGTGAATAGGAAGACTTTGTGTTGCTCATAGCGCGTAAACAGTTGAAGCTATGGAAAAGTAGAAGGAGTCCATCCGAATGGAAATTTCAAGAGCTGCAACTTTTCTTCCATGACAATTTTCGATATCTCGAACGGTTTACGAGATAATTCAGCTTTACATGGATAAAAGACGAAATAAAGTAAAATAATGAACGTTGTTGGATAGCCCTTCAAAAAATTGTTTGTCTTGATATTGTATATTTAGGACGTTTCGCCCAGACAGGTGGGCTTCTTCAACAAGTATTTTCTTAAGTTTTAGAATCCTCGGATTCATTAGAATCGTCGTCTAAACTAGTTCGGCAGCTTTTTATTGCATGCTGACGTTTTGCACATCCTAATTGACAAACGGGCTCTACTTTAACTTGAAACTTCAAGTCTTTGACTGCTACCGATTTTGAAAAAAAGAGAAAGTTAATGGGAGGCGAACAACGTATCTCTTTTTTTCAAAATCGGCATTCTACTTAAAGGTCATACCCGTGAATAGGAAGACTTTGTGTTGCTCATAGCGCGATAAACAGTTGAAGCTATGGAAAAGTAGAAAAGTCCATCCGAATGGAAATTTTCTGAGCTACAACTTTTCTTCCATGACAATTTTCGATATCTCGAACGGTTTACGAGATAATTCAGCTTTACATCGATAAAAGACGAAATAAAGTAAAATAATGGCGTTGCATAGCCCTTAAAATCGATTAAACTCCGTCAACTGAAATTTTCACATAAAACCCCTTGGAGGCATTGTAAAACAAGTAATTACAAGCATTTTAAGACCTCGAACGCCTAATTCTACTGAGCGACTCGGGAGAAATCGCGTTTTTAAAATTTGCGGACGTTATCCGCCCGACAAACAAAACGGACGCTCATAACGGCTTTCTGCAGGGTCCGTTGCGTTCTTTACTTTATTTTGAAGAAAATCAGACCTCGTACGCTTAATTTGATCGATTGGCATCGAAGATATAGTCAAAAAACCATGTTTAGGTCATTAAAAATTGAAAAAATCGTCGAAAAAATCATACTGCTATAGCTTCCAAAACCTTTCATTTTTGGAGAGCTGACCTGGTAGGCTTTTTTTATTCGTTAAAGGTCGCAACTACACCAAGTATGAACAAAACCCGAAGGGGTCGGTACATTTAGAGTCTGTCTGGGTATGAATGTAAAAGTATAGATGTATAGATGTCTAGTATTGAAGTAAAATCAATCAAATGTTTAACACGATTTAATCTCGTTTTAAGCACATTGTAAGTTATTCCTATTAGATGAAGGCAAACAGATGTCTGCAACGTTAACGAATTTTAGAATTGTTACCCATTTTTGCAGTTTCAAGATTACTATGTAGCACACAGTAATGGAATTCAATTACTCGAATATATTATCAAAATCTGCTAAAACGTTATAAGCAATGCTTACATATTTGTAAATACATCTTTATATCATAAAATATAAACTATCTTGTTCTATTCACTGGTACATCCTTTTCATAGAGCTCTGTGCCCCTTCGTTCGTCCATTTCGTCAAAATATTATACGTAATTGGAACATTTACATAGGCTGAAGGTTCGCGTGCCTAACGATTTCTCTCTCTTTTGTTTACCGACGTCAATTAGTTGATCTTTGCAGACCCAACAGGAAGTTTTTTTTCAACCGCCCACGTATTTACCAACGCAGAAACCAGTAACCGCCCGCTCAATTGAATTTAGCGATCACACATTGTTTATGATGATCAATATCAAGCAGCAACAAAAAATTGCAGCTAATTTCCCGAACCTCGAACACCTTCCAATCCCTTCCGGAGGCTGAAAATGTGGGGCAGCACTCCTCAGTTATTGCTTACAACTTTTACAGAGCGAGAGTAACGGCGTTGCATTGCATGTCACTTTATTTATTTCATGAAAAAATTGCTCGTCAAATACGCGTGGCAAAATGCGAGTCGAATTTTTGATTTTGGAGAAAAACATTTTTTCATCTTGCAAAATTAAAGCTTTCTCTCCGCTCCTTGGGTAAATCTGAAATTTTTTACACTCCATTCACATCCCTGTTACGAAACAAGGTACGATTCCAACCGTGAATCCCTCATTTAAAATCGCCAACAACAAAGAGGCAAAGCGTCGCTGTTCGGTTTAAATAGCTTATCTCTAATTGGGAGGCTGTTAACATAGTTCAGAGTCGAAAGTTGGAACACTTGGTGTTTATAAGGGCACAAGGGGGCGCCGCGTGTTCTTAAGTGTCCTCCCGGATTACTTGGTTATTCGAACTGAAACAGGATATAGTTAGCAACCGTTCAGGGGGCGCTTTTACCAGCTTCGGCCCGTAGTTCTGTTTGGGTGAATAACGGCGGTGTACCGCTTGGATTTGGAATCAGTTTATGGTAGGATAGACCTACTAATGGAGTCACTGGTCCGAGCGAATGGAAGCGAATACGAGTTGAGGGGCAACAGCGATACCACGTGGAACTTTATATCTGTTTCAATTGGGTAGCGAATTAACGCGGATAACAAATATTTTACGAAATGCATTGTGTACATTTATACGATCGAATGGATTTGTCACGGTTGAGTGCATTCATCAACGTTAAGGGACGAAACTCGCTGGGCGGTTAATGCAAGTTTTTCAACCGCCATCAATGGTGAAAATCGGCAATGTTTATGGTTTTTTATTTTAAATACTGAACCTTTGTAGTCGATTGAGAAAAAAAAGGTAACGACCACCTCGAAACCTGTGTAGGTACAGTTTACGTTTCCATATACATAGATTTCAAAAATTGAATTTGAATAAAAACCCGTTCGAAGCTTTTCACGAGGGGTGCCCACAGGGAGGGAAGGGGGGCTATGACGCAGACTGCACCATTGAAATTATTGAGCAGGAAGGGGGGGGGGGGGGCTATTTACTGCAATCATAAAAACCCATTTCGAATTGTACCAAAATATTTGATAATTCAGCCTCATACGTATCATAATTCAACTGAGGAATCCTTGCTTCCGAAAACGGAAAATGTGTCAGATCCTTTCTTTTCAGTTGATCTATCATAAGTTGCAATTTACTTTTGAATGCGTTTACTGCTCTAATCATCTCAATAATAGTTTTTCCTTTACCTTGAAGCTCCAAGTTAATGGTGTTTAAGTGCATTGTGATATCAGTCAAAAATGCCAAATCAGTCAGCCATTTTTCGTTTTTCAACATCTCAGTGTCATCACCTCTTTCGTCTAGAAAAGCTGTTATTTCGGGCAACAATTCTTGAAACCTTTCTAGGAATTTTCCGCGACTCAACCATCTGATGTCCGTGTGAAGATCTGAATCAGTGTGTTCAGCTGACTCCCTAACTTCCAACTGCAACTTGAAGAGCCGCCGTTGCAAGCTACGTGCACGGATGGAATTCACAATTTTTGTTGCAATGCCCATAATTTCCTAGTACAGTCTAGTCTAGAAACAACGCGGCTTTTCTTTGACAAGTACCGCGCGTTCCTTTGATAAAGCCGCCTTTTGCCGCAAGCAGTGTTATTACGTAATAAATTTTTGTAGTTTAGTTACCTACTTATTAAAAAATTGTTTCTTCTCGAGATCTACTCAAAAAGCACTCGCGATCGACCGTTTGAGCACCCCTGGTCTATACTGTCGGATCATTCATTTTTTAAGACTTTCTCTGTACAGCAACTAAGCTTTCGAAGAAACTTATTTATTAGTTCAATCTTCATTTTAATATTATTTTGTCTAATATATAATAATTAAATAGGAAGGAGATTCTTATTTCCAAAGTTTATATCTTTTTTAATAGAAAATAAAATAAATTCTGTTTTTACCACGGATAATTGGCATTTATTTCAAATTATAGAAGCCTTGTCTTTAGTACCAAACTGATCTTTAAGAATTTTACCGCCCCAGGTATGCGCTGCCAGTCACAATCGCTTGAAATTGCAACCAATTAGATGCCACGACATAGCTCCCTCTGGGTTTGACACATTACAATTGTCAATCATAAACATGTTGTTCTACTGAGCACATCAGTTTCCATTGGCGCTTCCGCTCTATGTAGAAAAAAAATCATCTTTGGCATTTGATTTGTCATTTTAGCTGGGAACTCGATTTCTTAACCCGCGAATCTTAATTTTGACATAACATGTAACGGTCATTTTATAGGCGTTATTTGAATAGTGAGCATGTCAAAGCATCTAATAATCCTTGAAAACTTTGAGATTTAAGTTTGTTTCATGTTTACCGTTTTTCCCATTAGGCGGTAATACTCTTTTAGAGGCCGATGGTTAATTATTCCCCTTGATGCCAAATAGGGGTGATAAAAGGTTGTAACGTAAGTCAACTACGGGATCGGACGTGCGGTTGAAATATTAGCCTGCGACAGCGAGGCGACACGAGGTCAATAAAGGTGAGACTCAGACGAGAGTAAACAGCCGTATAAAAGGGACTTTATTTGGTATCCGGCTCGCTGAGAAGAAATCCCGACAGAGCCCGTACGGCGCACTATATAGACGGGAGGTGATGGTAACGCCGTGAAATGGGCAGTAAAACTAGGAAACGAGGAAATTTCACCGGCATAAAATATGGGTGTGTTGGAAACTCTTTGATCCTTTTGTGAAACGTGTGCGCTCCTCGCCACCGCAAGTGTGGAAGGAAGACCGATCAACAGGTAAGGCCGACAGTAAGAATCAACAGGGATCTGTTGAGGTTTGTCTCTTGGAGAGCAAATATGTACAATGTACATCCCTTCGCGGAGAACAATAAAGAAGAAACGCTACAAATCACACTGAGGTTAGTGTTCCAGTTCAGGATGACCCTTCGATGTAAATCGTCAATCTCCGTACCTTCTAACTGTCTTGTAGATGTCCAAACACAATTCTATGACTAAGTCTGAAATACAACTCCGCGAACAACGACCCCCACTATTCTCTTTGAACGAAACTAAAACTCAAATATATATCAAAACTTATAGCTCATAGTCAAACTCACAATAGTGATCTGACTCACAAATCAGACCATGGGTCAGTTTATTCAAGGTCTCGGATGAAATTTACAGAATTAACGTGCTTCTAACACAGGCTTTCATTCCATGTTACGTTCGAAGCCCCTCAATTTACATCAAATCATCCTGCTACCATTCGAATTTCAGCTTTCTAAGTTGGTGAAGCAAAAAGTGTTAGGCACTTCAAATAGACGGATGATCAGTGTACGATCATGTTGCCTTTAGGGGGAAGTCATTAGCCAAGCCAGTGGGATGCTGACAGCACATATGGTCCTACTAGCTGAAATAAAACTGAAAGCAATCAACATTCGTTATTCTGAATGATAGGACAACATCTTTCGGATGTCAAGCTAATTGGCATGCAACCGGACTGTCTTACAATGGACTTAATTCTGACTTACCTCACCCCACACCTTCAATGGCGGTTATTAACTGCCATAATAGGCTGCTGGTCAAAATTTACTAATCACTGCCGAAAAAACTCAATTTAGGGCTCCAGGTTGACTACTAAGAAAATTCCTGCGAAATTCAAAATTGTATTTTTTTAGGTACTCACAAACCTGGGTCATTTTCTGGGAATAGGTTTTTTTTTTTTTTTTTGGGGGGGGGGGGGGGGCAAAAATTTCCCGGTACCAAAGTCTGTTTTTATTGTTTGTCCTGTTTAAACTTCCATCATATATGGTAAATAAACAGAATCTGAAGAATCTCAACATAGAAATTCGTATCTCAGGAAACACGCCATTTTGGAGTAGAGGAGATTGTGAGGAAGGATGTTTTTATGAATAGAAAAACGCTGCGAATTCTTTCACTGGGGTTTATTATTCAATTGGCTTGCGTTCATGATTTGAATTTCTACTAAGCTTAGGAGTGTCCCTGTTTCACAGGTGATAGAGCGATTATTGAATTTCAGGAGATATGCATAGAGCACGTAAATCTGTTCTCAACCAAAATACCTATTTGGATTGATCAGTTGATCATATTTGTGTGCCTCCTGAAATTCAATAATCGCTCTATCTCCTGTGAAACACGCACACTTTTCAGGTGGGGTCAGACATTTTTTTTCAAGAGCGATTGCAATGGTTTATTATTGAACAATAAACCATAATAATATTTATTTTCCTCCGAATTGACTTACGGAGTAAAGGTAGGTGACGAAATTCACTTTTCTGATTGAAGTGAGGTAGGGAGATAGGAGGGAGGGAATATTTGCACACGTTTTGTTGACTGTACTGTAGGCATTTCTTCAACGAAATCCAACTTATGCATATTATCACTAACCATCAAACACAACACAACCATTAACAAATCAATTTAGTTTCAACGAAACCTGTTGGGATAAATCACAGTTTTCTAGATGTTCTTCAACCATATGTCTTACTAAACTGAAGGTGTTCTCAGATATGGTTATGGCTGCTCAGTTATCCTTATCACCAACTTAAAGAAACTTCAAAACAGAGCACGGGGCTCCTACAAGCTTTTGGCGCCGTAATTTGAATTATGAAGGAGGGAAAAAATTCTTGTGACACACAAAAATGAGAAGAAAAGCATCTATATTTCTACGGGTATACTGTTTAAGATGATCAAAGGGGAATATTTTTTATAGTAAATTGTTGCTCCAAGCCTCCCAGGGGATCCAGAAACGCATGCTGTCATCTGAATAACTGTTAAACTTTGAAAATAGCGTCTGTACTAATGTGGCATGGTGAAGTAGGGAGAATTTCGATGTTAATGCATTTATTTAACGTAGTTAATAATGATTATGAAAAATAATGTTCGAGCAGAAGTCTGCTAGATAGTTGCTACTATGACGGGAAATTTTCAAGTTATGCATGTTCAACCAAAACATGAGAAATCTTATGAAGACCAGCTTACACATATTCCTAGAGAATGACCCACCTAGTAGTGAACTTCTTTTAAAGGTAGAAATGAGTCGTTTGTTTTACGATTTGAAGCCGAGAAAACGGTCAAGATTGATCTCCTTTGCAGGTTGGTAGGTGATATTTGTATTTGGACGAGAAAATCTCATTTTTATCCCATGTTCCCTTCGTGGTTGTCCCCTAATGTCTCGATTCACCCTCTGGGTTCCTGGGCAGGAGCAGCCACCGAGTTCAATATAAACACAGAGGGATAAAATGAGTGTCGAGTTGAATTGTTTAGTTGGATTTCGGTACCATTTTAGAGTCAGATGTACTTTATTATGGAAATTTGTCAACCCTGTAAAGGATGATTCCAATAAACATGAACGCGGATTTGAATGGATTTTTACAAATTGCGTTATCATCAGCGTTTGAAGGGACGTTCTATAAAACGGATATCGCTCGATGTGTATAACTCAAATCATTCCGTTAAAATATTGATGAATGGGATCCCGATTCGGCTATTGGAATAGGTAACTCAACAACGCCCACTAAAAGTCAATTGTATTGTTCGGATTGAATGATGCGGGAAACTGAGATTTACGGAATACGGCAGGCGGAAAAGGCGAAAAAAACACCCATATATTTGTTTTACCCCCGGCCCTTTCATTCTGTTCTTTGTTTATCAACGACAAAACTCCGCAGTAATAGCCGGGAGGGATCGCTGGTTATTCCGCCTTTAATGGCTTTGAAGGCCGAAAAACGCGTGGAATTGGCCAAGGCGAAAAGTGCGGTTACCGCGGCTGGGCGGAGGGTTGGGGTCGGAGTGGGGGTAAAGGCCTCGGTGAAACTCATAATGACGGATATAGCGCCCTACGTGGGCCCCTTCCCATCTCCCCAAAATGACATTCAAATCGAATTTCACGCATCATTTACCCATCTAGACCTTTCTATCAGGTTTTCCCGTCCTGCGCCATCGGGAAGGAATAGGAAGGGAAGCTTTTACATCCCTTCTTAATGAACGTTCATGAATCTTGATGACGACCCTCCTAAAACCTTTTCCCGTCAAGTGTCGGAATTCATTACTCGGCGGTCCTTCAAACATTTTATTTTTTTCTTCTTTCAGACGGGCCCCTTTCAGCTGACCTTCCCGATAATACTCGTCCTTCGTACATTCAAAGGACACTTTGTTATGGTAAATAACGAGGTCGATACGCGTCGCATCTGCCCGAAGCAAGTAGCGCAGATGTCCCGTTCTGTCCTGGAGACGGATAAGTTGATCCATCAATTACGTGTAGCGACGGTCTCCATTTTTCAAACTGAATGGGATCTGTCAATGTTTTCGGAGGGCGGTCGAATTATCCCCCGAACTTAATTGCATGCGTTTTTAATTAATCTAACGATAAATTGAACAGATACGAGCATTTATTATGTCATTGACTGCTTGAAATCATCGATGAAACATCGTATTTATAAAGACGAAACTGTCAGAGTATATCCGTTTTTCAGAGGGTGCTGACGCTGGGCGGGGGGAATTCATCCCCCTCCCCACTCCCCCGCCCTCGCCAGTGAAGGGGAGAGGGCCCCAGCTGGGCGGAGCGTCTCCCAGGGCAACCGACCAGCTCCCCTCCTCGGGTACTTGGAATATACGATTTTTTTACTTTGCATATTGTTTTTATTCTCCCTCATTGTGTTATTCACCTATTTATTTTTAACGTGCGTAGCAAGGCCTTTAAACTAGTGTTATATAGATATAATATTTATTTATTGACAGGAATAAGAATACAGTTCATGTATGAAGAATAACATTTAAAAGTCTACTCCAGGTCCACCAAAATAACAAGTTTTTACGAACTTGTGGGTGCTGTTGGAGTCACGCTCAACCCAAAGCAGAAAAACATAATAATTTAGGAATGTAGAACTGGGCTTGATGAAACCCGCATCACCCAAAACAATAACATGTAACTGCAACTCTGATTCTTCAAAAAGTGAATTCTCAGCCTAAACAAAGTATCCTGCTTGAAAACATAAAACTCCGATAGACAGGGTAAATTTTACATGCATTAAAAAAACGTAACGCCTTGTAATTAGTAGTTTTTCCCCCTCTCCCAGTGAGCTTTGGAATAACAATGCAGTGAACTTCTGCGTTGTGGCTGAATGTCAGTTTTGAACGCAAAAATGATTGATAGCATCAAAAACACAAAATACAGACTTTTCCCAGTTTTCGATCTGAATCGTTGCACTGAATCAGGAGTTTTCAGCGTAAGCCAGCAAACCAGAGGCGAAACATCGAGTCGTATAGTAAGAGTAGGAAATAGCTTAATCTTAATAGTTTAAACGCATATAAAAAACGCAACACCTTGAAATAAGCGGTTTATCTCGCTCTCTCAGTATTTAACTTATGATTCATAAGTTATGAAGAATAAAGTTGGAAAGTAGTGCAGTGCGGGTGATAGAAATACAACATCTGTACTCCGGGCGAATGGCAGTTTTGAACAAGAAAAGCTTGATAGGAGCAGAGTAACACAAAGTTTTTCAGTTTTCCATCAGAGTCCTTGCCCTAAATCAGGTTTTTCTATAACAAGCAAACCAATCATCGAGCCGTATAGTACGAGTAGGATATAGTGGTACGATTGAATTAAAAAATCACACCACGTTAGCACCTTATTATGTTATTTATTTTCGATAGTGGTAATACTATATGTTTCATGTGTAATATCGCGAAAGTTACCTAATTGAGCATTCCCCGATGGCGACAGCCCCTTATCGCTGATTTTGTCATGTGTTTCCCCGTCGGACCTGCTCCATTGACGTCACATGGCTCTCCCCGAAGTCTTTTTCACTTCATTCGCTCCACCATCACGGTGTAAGTTGTATTCTCTTACAGCTCTTCTCCTTTCTGGGTTTACAACAAAAATACTTTTTTCTGGCTAATGAGTGTTCCATTCCTTTCTCGTCTTCCACACTACTTCGATCCGACGGAAGTACCAACAGTTCTGGATTTACGACCCAGTTCGCTGTACACGTTTAGTGGGTGCCTGCACTCCTGCATACCACCTTGGTGGTTCCCGGGTGATTCCCGTGTTTTGGTTTCCGGATAGTTATAAACATTTTTCGTCAAATGATTTTGGGCTGAAATTGAGAGAGGGGGAGGTGAACATCTCCTTGGACTCCCTGTATAAAAACTGGGAAATGACAGCTATCAAGTTAGTTACTGTTGGTGAGCAATCGATTCACCGTTTTATTTACACAACTCTTTGTCATCCTGCATGCATTTTCTGCAAAACCCGATCTTAAGAAATGAAATTCTAAACAGTCAATTAATTGTGTAGATGAATGAACAAGAAAGATTCGCGTTCTCCACGATCCCACTGTTCGTATAATAGATGTGCCGGACCGACGCTTGGTTTTGAATAATCGAAATGAAACCCTCATCGAAGCGAGGGGGTTCGAGATCGCATTTATATTTTAATGAGCAATTATGATGATGGGATAAAACGAACGGGCCGGTAACGAAGTGTTGACGACTGGGTCCGCAATTAATTGTTGTGTCAACGGCGAGCGGTGAGGGGCGACCTGTCTCCGACCGCTAGTTTATCACGTCCAAGAGGTTTTCAAACTGTAGGGCCCCGGGAAAGGTCATTAATGCACGACAAAGAAGGTTCGTTCCCATGAGGTAAAACTTCCACGGAGGCGGTTGATTACTGTTGAAGGTAACTAGCTGCAGTTGGAGTGGGATTCGACGAAAATGTATTTCAGTAGAAAGACTTTGGGTTGTGGTGGTAGCGCTGCAAACCCTTACGTGTAAATGTTCCACAATTAGAACGTTACAATTTACCGATAGAACAGTGGCCGCTGCCCTAAACCCTAGAATGCTAACATGGATTTAAAGTAGAAAAAAATACTATTTTTATTGAAAAAAAAAAAAACTTCTCAAATCAATAAAAACATAAATCTACCATAAATCTACATGTTTTATTATAATTTTAACCATAAAATAATGTATTAACACATTCAGTTTTTTAATTTTTTTTTTTTTTTTTTTTTTTGTTTAGTAAAACACTAAACACTTCTAAATGCATTCACTATAGAATTATGGGAATAATTCTAGTCACGCAGCATGTGCGTGACCCGCCCGGTGAGGACGATTGGGGTTCCGAGAGAATAGAAAAAGGTAGGTACGTGTATTCAAATAACTGAAGCAAACGTTTTTCATTAGTAACAGTTTCATAAAACAAAAAATCGAAATATCAATACAAACAATAAAAAAATCTCAATAAAAAAAATGTCCTATAATACATAAAATAAAAATATCATCAATTTTGATTTTTTTTATCAATACAAAAACTCAGGAAAATAGGTAAGATGAAATATTATCTTCTCTTACTGTTGAGAAAATCGGTAAACAATCTCAAATTTCAATATCAAATCAAATAATTGTGATATTCCCGAAAACACGGATAGAAACAAAACCCTGGGAACACAGAGAATTAGCGCCAGCCAACATTACTGTCATTCCTCATTTTTTGGAGGAGATTACAATGTCTGCACCACTTTCTCTGAACTCTACCATTGATTCTCTGTAGCATCTGTGGTAAATGAATGACGTGAGAGGCAGAAGTTTGCTCACAATTTCAAGATGGTATACGCGAAGGTCCAATTTTTTCATATCGGAGTACTAATTGTACAGAAAGCATGTGTTATTTAACATGATAATAAGACGTGAAATGTCAAAAAAATGGAGCAACGTCGAGCGCAGGTGACGAGCGCGGTTTCCAACTCAAAGTAGTCGAAAAACATGGAAAACTGATGGTAACTGGGGATGCTCTCTGACGGTGGAACAACTCAATAGAGGTTTTTCTCTAGGGCGAATAAAATAAAACGATTATTGAAGTTGTAGAACCTCGTCACGCATACGCTGTGTCATCCGCCTGGGGGACTTACTGCATTCTCGATGCATTTGCGTGGTTCGCACGCGACGTGTTAATAGAAAATTTAACACTCTTTCCAACAGTGTTATCAAATTTGAGCTATCTCTAAAATTGAGGGAGTTATGACAGTTTAAATGAAATAAGATCGAAAACACGAACACGAATCTCAAATCGCGTATAACTCGGAAACGAGGCCTGTATATATTTTTTTTTAACAAGAATTATAATTTTTATTATCAGTTTAGTAGTGAATACGCGTAAAACACAAGAAAAAGGACGTTTTAACTGCATTCTGTTGACCTTCGGGATGTTGTGAAAGTAGCGCCCCTCGTTGTTAACGTCAGACCGAATGAAAACGGCGTCAGCGACTGAGGAAGAGATGCGGCCGACGTTTGACGTATCCCGACACTTGGCCGAGTTCCAGCGGCCGCCGATACGCACAGCGGCGCCGTCGGTGGAAGCGCGACAATGAAGCGAAAGGTCCCTCCAACCCCTCGCCGCCGCTAAAGCCCTTTATCTGCCCACCTCCAGCTCGCCGGATAATCTGTCCGTCGAGCCTCGACAATACGGTTTCCTCCTCGTTCCATCCCCCTCGTACGTCCTGGCCCGTACGAGCGGAGGAAGGAAGAGGTGTCTTTTGTCGAGTGTCTCCCTCTCCCCACACAGTCTCTCGGGTTTTCCGAGCTTTTCAGACCGCCACCGCTGCCGTGCAAAGGGGGTTTTTCCGCCTTATCGCTGGAGGGACGCGAGGAAATGGAATCGCTCATTGTTTCCCTCTTCATGTCTCCGGAAAATTGAGACTGTCGGGATATTTCCCGTGACTGGACACCACGTGTTCTAAAGAAATTCAAATACGAATTCGAATATTCAAACATAGGACTCACAAGTAGACAGAAAGTTAACTTTCACGTGCGGATTCCCAAAACTGGATTTAAAACCCACGTACAAATCCAACAGTTTTAGTTCAAAATTTCCAATAATGTATCTTCAGTATGCAATCAATCAAGAAGAAAGATGTTCAAGAACTAATTTACTGAGTTCAGGCTTTTGAAAACCCACTTTTTCAGCAATTTTTTCAAAAATCATTGTAGTGATCTGTGATAGCCGACACCATCTATCGGCTATCAACGGAATAAATTGCGAGAGCAGAGAAGTTTGGTGCGACGGGGGGAGAGATAACGAGACACCTAAAGCTGTGGGGACTCCCTTCTGACTTCACACTGATCCAGAAAGCCGCCGACTCACAAGGTACCGTTTTCCAATTATCATAGAACTCAAATCAAATTGATATTAATATCCATACCCATCCTATTAACCGAACTCCTTACCCAATACCACCTGCGGTGCCATTTTATAAAAGTAAAAATATTAAATTAATACCATAACCTTTTCCACGTCGTGGTTAATAGGAGCCCCGTAGTAATTCTTGGAGCAATAAATACGATTGTTGAATAAAATAACTCAATCTATTACCAAACCTTGTGTAGAATTATTTCTTGAACCTTATATATCTTTATATAAAATAACCGTAGTAATTAATAAGGTCAAAAAACGGAATAATATCAAG